>OZ020299.1:5268975-5330735 GCA_963971205.1 Aethes cnicana
GTGATCCTATAAGGGTTCCGTTTTCACCTCTTGAGGTTCGAAACCCTAAAAACGATAAATAAGAGACTACCCACGGTGACTTTTTGTAGCGATGCGTTAGTAATAGCTAGCGACCGCATCGCTACAAAGTTGCCATGGGCAAGTTCCTGTTCACCAGTTCACCACCCGCTAAGCATGCTTCAACCAGAGCCCACAGTATGTCGAATGACGGTTGAATACCACCACCCGCTAAGCATGCTTCAACCAGAGCCCACAGTATGTCGAATGACGGTTGAATACCACCACCCGCTGAGTATGCTTCAACCAGAGCCCACAGTATGTCGAATGAAGGTTGAATACCAATACTCACTAAGTATACTTCAACCAGAGCCCACAGTAGGTATGTCGAATGAAGGTTGAATACCACCACCCGCTAAGTATGCTTCAACCAGAGCCCACAGTATGTCGAATGAAGGTTGAATACCAATACTCACTAAGTATACTTCAACCAGAGCCCACAGTAGGTATGTCGAATGAAAGTTGAATACCACCACCCGCTAAGTATGCTTCAACCAGAGCCCACAGTATGTCGAATGAAGGTTGAATACCACCACCCGCTAAGTATGCTTCAACCAGAGCCCACAGTATGTCGAATGAAGGTTGAATACCACCACCCGCTGAGTATGCTTCAACCACAGCCCACAGTATGTCGAATAAAAGTTAAAAACCACCACCCGCTAAGTATGGTTCAACCACAGCCAACAGTATGTCGAATGAAGGTTGAATACCACCACCCGCTAAGTATGCTTCAACCAGAGCCCACAGTATGATGAATGAAGGTTGAATACCACCACCCGCTGAGTATGCTTCAACCAGAGCCCACAGTATGTCGAATGAAGGTTGAATACCACCACCCGCTAAGTATGCTTCAACCAGAGCCCACAGTATGTCGAATGAAGGTTGAATACCACCACCCGCTAAGTATGCTTCAACCAGAGCCCACAGTATGATGAATGAAGGTTGAATACCACCACCCGCTGAGTATGCTTCAACCAGAGCCCACAGTATGTCGAATGAAGGTTGAATACCACCACCCGCTAAGTAAGCTTCAACCAGAGCCCACAGTATGTCGAATGAAGGTTGAATACCACCACCCGCTGAGTATGCTTCAACCACAGCCCACAGTATGTCGAATAAAAGTTAAAAACCACCACCCGCTAAGTATGGTTCAACCACAGCCAACAGTATGTCGAATGAAGGTTGAATACCACCACCCGCTGAGTATGCTTCAACCAGAGCCCACAGTATGTCGAATGAAGGTTGAATACCAATACTCACTAAGTATACTTCAACCAGAGCCCACAGTAGGTATGTCGAATGAAGGTTGAATACCACCACCCGCTAAGTATGCTTCAACCAGAGCCCACAGTATGTCGAATGAAGGTTGAATACCACCACCCGCTAAGTATGCTTCAACCAGAGCCCACAGTATGTCGAATGAAGGTTGAATACCACCACCCGCTGAGTATGCTTCAACCACAGCCCACAGTATGTCGAATAAAAGTTAAAAACCACCACCCGCTAAGTATGGTTCAACCACAGCCAACAGTATGTCGAATGAAGGTTGAATACCACCACCCGCTAAGTATGCTTCAACCAGAGCCCACAGTATGTCGAATGAAGGTTGAATACCACCACCCGCTAAGTATGCTTCAACCAGAGCCCACAGTATGATGAATGAAGGTTGAATACCACCACCCGCTGAGTATGCTTCAACCAGAGCCCACAGTATGTCGAATGAAGGTTGAATACCACCACCCGCTAAGTATGCTTCAACCAGAGCCCACAGTATGTCGAATGAAGGTTGAATACCACCACCCGCTATGTATGCTTCAACCAGAGCCCACAGTATGATGAATGAAGGTTGAATACCACCACGCGCTGAGTATGCTTCAACTAGAGCCCACAGTATGTCGAATGAAGGTTGAATACCACCACCCGCTAAGTAAGCTTCAACCAGAGCCCACAGTATGTCGAATGAAGGTTGAATACCACCACCCGCTGAGTATGCTTCAACCACAGCCCACAGTATGTCGAATAAAAGTTAAAAACCACCACCCGCTAAGTATGGTTCAACCACAGCCAACAGTATGTCGAATGAAGGTTGAATACCACCACCCGCTAAGTATGCTTCAACCAGAGCCCACAGTATGTCGAATGAAGGTTGAATACCACCACCCGCTAAGTATGCTTCAACCAGAGCCCACAGTATGATGAATGAAGGTTGAATACCACCACCCGCTGAGTATGCTTCAACCAGAGCCCACAGTATGTCGAATGAAGGTTGAATACCACCACCCGCTAAGTATACTTCAACCACAGCCCACAGTATGTCGAATAAAAGTTAAATACCACCACCCGCTAAGTATGCTTCAACCACAGCCAACAGTATGTCGAATGAAAGTTGAATACCACCACCCGCTAAGTATACTTCAACCACAGCCCACAGTATGTCGAATAAAAGTTAAATACCACCACCCGCTAAGTATGCTTCGACCAGAGCCCACAGTATTTCGATTGAAGGTTGAAATTGTCTCTTACCGCGCTCCCGTTGTGTTGCGACTCGCCGTCGTGGCTCGGCGGCGGCGTGGAGTGGCAGCGCGCCGCGCCCGCGACCGCCGCGCCGAGCGTCGGCCAGTCGCCGATGTCCGTGAAGTCCGATGCCTGACGACAAAATGGGGGGTTAGTGTCATGGCATCGAATAACGAGAGCAAAGGGCACAGAATATTTAATAGTACTAGACACAGAATGGCCACGGAATCACCCGGCTGAATCTAGCCGGCGCGCAACTCGCGCCCTACTCGCCCTTCCTTACCGTCATTTGTTTAATCCGGAGATGGAGAGTGGATCATTGGCCCGCGTAGTGGTACACACACATTTACAAGTGCACAGACGTCCTTGCACACACAGACGTCCTCGCGCGCAAACATTGACACTTCATTCGAATTGTGTTCGAAATCGTGCTTTTATAGGCCGTGTCCGCCCTGTGCGAAGGGGGCAATCGAGGTTGAAAAAACCGGCCAAGAAGCGAGTTAAACTCGTGTGGAGAGGGTTCCGACCATTGATTATTTTCAATGCCGTCATTTCAAACCGTTTCACAGGATAAGCTCTTTCATATGATAGATTACATCGATAGGGTAATAATGATGGTAATTTTGCGCCTTTTTTCTTAAATATTGAAAAGTATTGACCAAAAAAAAAATGAAAAAAAATATTTGAAGTCCTCATAAGAAGTACTTTCATTTGATATTTCACACGATATAGTTTGAAAAACTTCATAAATATTTTTCCAAAAATAGTAAACAGTGTTTTTGAACGCGCTCGTGAATGTGCACGTGAACCCCGTCGATCGGTTAGCTGTTGGTTTCCTATCGGTTGTACGGCAAAGATCATTGTATGTTTACATGCACGGCGTTCAAAACGACATTCAACGGGCACGTTCACGAGCTCGGGCACGCGCGTATAAACGTAGCTTCATAGCTTATAGCAATACCGATGGGAACGTGCACTCACGCACACATGCGCACGTATTTGTACAACATAATATTTTAGTGTGCAGATTACTTTCGGTTTGTATGTATCATGTCTAAGATCTTAGATTTAAATTTAAGTTAGGGACTGTACATCCCTTAAATGTAATTTTAGTATATTATATGTATTTTTATACACACTCATGCAAATGTAATGTAAATTTTGAAAAATAGCCTTCTGCTGCGTTTGTTGCAATGGCAAATTCACTTCTGTTAAATACATTTAAAAGTGACGTGTAAACGTGCCCAGTTTGGCCTATTTGCTGAATAAATATTTTGATTTTAATTATGGAGTGTCGAATTAAATTTTATTTTACCGTGAGCTTTTCGGTGAAGGAAACCTACACTGCGAAGTAAATCAAAGATGTGTGTGAAGTCCCCAATCCGCACTGGGCCCGCGTGAGGACTATTAGCCCAAACCCTCTCATGATGAGGGGAGGCCTGTGTAGCAATATTTTTTTCATCACACTTGCTCGAAAACGGTGTCATTACAGGCAGGCAAAGCGGTCTCTAAGGCCCAGATTATGACCACGGGCTTTCGAGATTTCTTATGGGCCCACAGGCCGTAACGTATTTGTTTTCAATTGTTTTCTTTGTAATAATACAAATTAAAAAGTAAAACTACTTAAATGGCGGCACAATTGTTAGTGGCCAGTACGAATTGAATATTTAAAAATGAATAAAAAAGGTTTGGTTTCGGGCTTATAAATGCTCTCGACTACAATTCCTCGCTTACCGCCCTTAATACACAACACAATGTACTATTGATAATCTAACTAAGGAGGGAGGCCTATGTCCAGCAGTGGACGTCCTTCGGCTGAAATGATGATGATGATGAAACGTGGAAGCTATAGCCCAAACCCTCTCATGATGAGGGGAGGCCTGTGTAGCAGTGGGACACAAATAGGCTGTAGTAGTAGTAATAGTATGGAGTATCGTGGGTGTGCCAGAAGCCAGAACTCACCTGCCCCTCCTGTTCTACCTTCGCCCAGCTCTTTCGACTCCTACTCTTCCTTCTAGCAGATATGCCAGCTGTCATGCTCACGATCAAGACACCGTCCGACTATTCACACTTCATTGTCACTATGTTTGTTACACTGTGCTTATTGTAATCACACTGAGTTTATAGAGTAACTGGTTGGTATTGTATTGGATGGAGGTTTCTGGCAATGGAACAGTACTAGTAAAATTAGTGTCTCAAGTTTGGTGACGTAGATTATTTCAAACGCGACGTATAGTGAATTTGAAAGGCGTCGTACCTTCAATTTAGGTTTACGTGACGAAGGAAAAAATACAGATCAAATATTTTTTCATAATCTAATTAGATTTTTTCGGACATCTAGCCTATAACAAGTTAAGGAGGTTTAATACGTTTCCATTTTTAAAGCTTATTGGAATACACAATACACATATACTCGAACGTACGACTAGTTATGAGATAAGGTGAGTGCAAATTTTGGCACAATTGAAGATCTGTTCCAAATTTTCATTTTCACATGAGTATGGATGAAAAGTGATCTAAGGAGAGGTACCGCTAAGGACCACTTTCTTAAAACATATACTTCTTATCTGAGAGTCAATTATCAAGGATAGCCCAAAGCGCTTGAAAAAAATTTATCGGGAGCTTAAAGAAGTATCAGAACAATAGGACAGCTATTCCTATGAATAGGATATTTTTTTAAATATCATTGGTATGGGCAAACGAGCGCACAGCCCACCTGATGGTAAGTGGTCACTACCACCCATGGACACCGAAATCCTGTGATCCCCATTAAGAAACCATAAGATCATAAGAATAGATATATTTGGTTCTCGGGCTAGTTTAAGGCATTCACTGCCACTTCTGTTTTACGAACTTTCGCCAGGTGTCACATCTGTCATTAAGGGAACATTGCAACGCACATGTGCGTTCAAGGCACTGCGGGAAAGTCAGCAAAACGCACATATGCGTCGGTGGCAGTGAATGCGTTAATGGATGGCGGTTTGGCGGTGTCATTTTGTCCCACAAGACACTAGTCGAATGCTTGCCTTCTAGGTAAAGGCGTAGAGTTACCGTCGAAAATAACTTTGGTATTTAAAAACCCGGTCGATTAATAAGAACCGGTTATCCTTCCAGCAAGTAATGTTACACCTGATCGATTCGATGCCGGTGCATGCGATAAATAACTGATTATCACTTTGTTGCTTCGAGTATTTTTTTTTAAATGTAAACTAACACACAGGCCTCCCGATGGTAAGCGGTCACTGCGGCCCATGGACACCGAAGTCTTATGATTTATTTTTGAAACCATAAGACCTCGAATGCGTTGCCTACCCTGAGACCTAAGAAGTGCCTCTGTGCCAGTAATAACACCGACCACCTTAACCCCTTACCGGAACACAACAGTGTGAGCGCTGCTATTTGGCGGCAGGTTAGCGGTTAAGACGGTGGTAACAAGCCGGACGGACCCAGTCACATCAAATTTGCAGATGACATCAGACTTTTTACCACTGAGTTTTCTGCGAAGCAATTTGAAGATGCGTCTCGAAGTCCCAATTTGTACTGGTGTACGTAACGATAAATTACAGATCAAATATTTTTTTCATCACACTTGCTCGAAAACGGTGTCATTACAGGCAGGCAAAGCGGTCTCTAAGGCCCAGATTATGACCACGGCCTTTCGAGATTTCTTACGAGCCCACGGACCGTAACGTATGTGTTTTAAATTTTTTTCTTTGTATAATACAAAATAAAAAGTAAAACTACTTAAATGGCGGCAACAATTGTTAGTGGCCAGTACGAAATGAATATTTAAAAATAAACAATAGTACATTACACACCTAGGGCGGTCAAGTAAATCTAGCGGTCTGAGGATTTCTTTACGACCGCCCGTGGTTAGTATACGACTTTACGTCACCACCTGGCCGTGAAGAGGGATTTTTCGTAGCGCCCAAGGGCGGTAAATCCCGCTTTTCGGCCTGGTGTGACGTAAAAAAGGTTCGGTTTCGGGCTTATGAATGCTCTCGACTACAATTCCTCGCATACCACCCTTAATACACAACACAATGTACTATTGATAATCTAACTAAGGAGGGAGGCCTATGTCCAGCAGTGGACGTCCTTCGGCTGAAATGATGATGATGATGAAACGTGGAAGCTATAGCCCAAGCCCTCTCGTAATGAGGCCTGTGCCCAGCAGTGGGCCGTAATAAGGTTGTTGTTGTGGAAGTGGTGGTGGTGGTGGTGTGGTGGTGGAAGGAATCCCTGAGAGCAGGCCCGTTCCCATCAGTGAGTCGTAAAAAGGTCAAAGCGGTGTTAATTTAAAATTTCGCCCTCAACAAGAAAGCATCATCTACATCTATCACGAACCTTGCCCAAGCGCACCGGTCGACCTACATTTCGACCCCGACGAAATACCAAGGACGGCGGCATACATCGATATTTATATTAACCAGTCTGTATCCGCTATGGAGACATTCGATTCGACCTTTGCTAGAGATCTTCTACTATCTAAAGTCCCGCGCCTTCACATTTCAAAACGCTTCAATTTTTTTATCATTATTTAAAAAGCACCACCACTCACCCAACGCATAGTTGATGGCTGTCTCAGCTCGCACACATGTGTTGAGAGTGTTGGTGGTGCTTTTTAAATGTGAAGGCGCGGGACTTTAGATAGTAGAAGATCTCTACTAGAGTTCTAAGAGTCAATAATGAAGATTGGAAAAACCGCTAGAGGCGCTAGTGTCGACCAAAACGTAAAACAGATGGAAGAAATAATAATTTTTTCGATGTTTGTTATCACGTTTAATTTGTGGAATTCGTGAATATAATGACAATGATTAATTAAATAAGTGTTGCGGAAAAAAGGTGTGTGTTCAATTGTTTACTTAAGTGTTTTTGAATTTCGTAAATAAATAGGTATACCTATTATTCAGAGGTGAAAAACGATTTTTCACCACCGAGAGATTATCACCTCTTTATGTTGGTTCCCCGTCCCGCCCCTCAACCCCTCACTATTGCTCTATCAAGGCTGTGTTTGTCTATGAGGTGTTTTGTCATTGAATAAAAAAAATATGGTCTTTCCTTTAATGTATTATCGTAGTACCAGACGGCGGACACGGCCTATAAAAGCACGATTTCGAACACAATTCGAATGAAGTGTCAATGTTTGCGTGCGAGGACGTCTGTATATTTGTTTAGGGCAGAAAATCCCACTTTATGGCCAAGGGTGATGCCCTTGGCCATAAAGTGGGATTTTCTGCCCGCTACGCAGAGAGAAAATCTCACTTCTTGGCCAAGGCAAGATGTAAAACTTTTGACAAACCACGGGCGGTAATTCGTAAAGCCCCAGATCGCATATTTATGGCCCTCACCTTTTGGTTCGGGCCACAGAAACCTGCGATATGGGACATTTACCAATTCACCACCCTAGGTCTGTAATGTACTAAAATGTGTACCAGTACGCGGGCCAACGATCCTCTCTCCATCTCCGGATGAAACAAATGACGTTAAGGGCGAGTTGGGCGCGAGTCGCCGGCTAGATTCAGGCGGGTGATTCCGTGGCCATTCTGCATGTCGTAAGTAGGTAGGTACTATTAAATATTCTGTGGTAGGTAACTAATAGTATCAGTGTGCATAATTCACGCTACTTGCATTGTAGATAACCAAGGTGGAATGTTAATAAAAAAAAAACATTAAAGTGTAAATTGCAACTAACTGACACGGGATCGTTTTAAATACAAAAAAAAAACACAATTACACCATATCATTTCTAATTTGAGATAGGTACTAACTAATGAATATATGTAAATGAATTAAATAAAATACTGATATTATTTCCCTACTTCCTACTTACCTAACAACAGAAAAGATAATGAAGTATTTCTTACTATGGACATAGCAGGTAGTATTATTAAATTGTAATAAAAATATACTTGGTAACCTTTTAACTAACATAAAAATGTCAATGAAATAACGATTAACGTCAAAAATACATAAAATAGACATTATTATCGCCTGTAAAACTTGAAACACGTGTAAGTACCTAAATTGCATAATCAAAGCGTCAAAAACATTATGCAGGGACTCTATTACTGTGTAGTTAGAGTCCACATATTTTAAGTTGTTGGCTAGATACAATACAATATCCTTGCCCTTGGCTGTACGCTCTATTTAATTAACTTAGACATTTTTATGTCTTCAAATATTTCAATCATTATAAATAACAGTAGCACCTAGCACCCAACGTTATCTCATCGATGGCCAAAAACCTCGCAATTTCACAAATTGAAAACGCTCTACTTAATACGCACAGTTACTAATCACAGATAAAAAAAAACTTTCCAACCACAGATAAGGTCCAAGGTCGTCGAACAACGTCACTGATTACACATTACACAATTCACTCGCATAGTTTAATAATATATTATTTAATTTTACAAAATGTCGTGCAACATAACCTCAAACAAGCCTCAAACGGGAAAATAAACATGGCGCAGTTTGGTTGGTACTTGGTTAACTTGGTTCCCGCGTGGCTAACACGTTGCGCACGCCGGTATTGTCGTCTCGCTCGCTCTCAGCGCGAAATATAGCTGTCCCTTTCTAGCGCTCAGTAGTCGCGTTAGCAGTGTATGATTCGACGCTGCATTCGCAGATAATGATTCGACGCTGCATTCGCAATCTTTTTTTTAAAGTTACAATAGGGATGACGACAGGGTGAAGAAATCGAAACTCTAATTAGTCCGTCAGTCAGGTAATAAAAAAATATTAGACACGTATTTTTTGTTTTATCAAATTAACAAAGAATGACTAAGTTAAAACGCATTAAAGTTGGAGAGTGGGGGCTAACTACGTCACCGCACGGAGAAAACGAAGCTTTAGCAAAGTACCCATTTGGCTAGGTTAAAAATTATTTGGCAATATACAACCAAGATTTATTTAAAACGCGCAAAATAGGTGTGTTAAAATTGGATAAGCAAGTATTGCTAAATCTTCTTGGTATTATAAACAAAGCACTCGTTTCTTTTCAAATTAGCATCTCAGTAAATGTAACCCTTACCGCAGTTGGTTCAAAATAGACAAGCGTACCCTGTTATCTACTAACAATTTTGTTATTTGATTTTAGATCTGTAATACTTGGCTAAAATTTGATAAGTCGCTACGATGAATATAACCGTGTTAATTGTTAGTAACACACAAGTTACTCATCTATCTTTAAATAATGATTATTCGGTTAGAACACGACAAAGTGTACACTGCTATTTACTTACAAGAAGATGTTATTTAATTTTAGACCAATAATACTTGGCTAAAATTAAATAAGTCGCTATAATGCAAATAACCGTCTAACTTGTGTAAAACCATACAAGTTACCAATCTATCTTTAAATAATAAGATTTCACTTAAAAGAACCAAGCATACACTGTTATTTACTAACAATTAGATGTTATTTAATTTTAAAGTATTAATATGCTTGGCTAAAATTACATAAATCTCTATGATGCAAATGACCGTGTTTACTTGTTAAAAAATAAATATCTTATTTATCTATTTTCAAATAATAAAAAAATTGCTTAAAAATAGACACGCACACATTGTTTTTTACTGCCAAGCGTGTTATTTAATTTTAGACCAGCGTCGAGTAACTTATTTAAAATTGAACGTGACATTAGCTGCGAATGTAATCTAAGTCGACTCTGCGCACCCGCCATCTTTCTTTCTCTTTACCGCCTTACCCTTGATCTAGACGGACGCGACCTGCCGCACAGGGACAAAATAAGTTTCAATTTCGTATAAAGGCATTTTTTATTCTAAAAGTAAAGCAATCCGCATACAATAGTAGTAAAGTGTTATTTATTTTATTCTGTGGAGGATGGACGAAGAAGTTCGAAATCTTTTGACCGCATGGAGTTTGGAGGAGTATATCGATGTTTTTAAACGTAAGTAATCAACATTATAATATTATTGTTTATCTATTTCACCTGCGTTAAAATGATGACTTAACTTTATGTATATGCCGTGCTGTTTATACTATAAGGCTTTTAAATATTTATTCTTGATCGGACTGGTAGTTCCTAAGGTCAGCGTCGTTGTTCAAACAAGTACCTACATTAAACAATAAACATACACGAACTGCTTTATGGTATAAATGGCTAGCTGGATAGGTAAGTATTATAGGTACTTATCGGAAAATGTAAAAAACAGTAAACACTTTTTGTCCATTCGCTTAGTGTCGCGCTTTTATAAACGCCACCGGCCATACGGCCTACCTAGTCAAAGCATGTCGGTGCGACATCAAAGGACGCCGCCCGCTTACCCACAACTTATACTTGTGTGCATTATTTATATCGTATACCATTACTTATACTTAAGTTGAGGTGAATGATTACTGATTACACACACAGCTACACAGTGCTGTGCAGTTTTAAAATTCGAACAAAATAATCCGCTACAGACACGAGATGTCTCCGTTGTATGTATAATCATTCACCTCAACTTAAATGGCATTACCTATAACAATAAAATTAGATTTTTAGTTGTTTTTAAATCAACAAATAGTCAAACTTGTGTGAACAGTGATGTTAAAGTTCACAATTGTCGTACAAAATCCATGAAAGTATGCGTTTTGACAGCTCATAAAAGTAATATCAATTGATTGCATACCTATGTGTTAAACATTACATAAATCTGTGTGTGTTACAGAAAATTCCATAACATCATTAGCTCTTCCTTTGCTAAACGAATCCATGATAAACGAATTATTTCCTCTCATCGGACCCAGGGCAATATTCTCTAAAAACTTAGAGGTTTATAAAAGTAGCATGCATCCTAGTACAAACAATCAAATTGTAAGTTGTTACCTACTTATAAAAAATATTATACTAAAAGATAGATCCTGTGTGCTGCTACTTTACAAGCTTCAACTCCTTTTTATGTAAATATGGATTGCTTGCAGATTGGCGATGATTTTTCAATCGGTGACCTATTAACCTTCCCGCTTTATGAAACCCCTTCGTGCACTAAAACATTTGCCGCTACTAGCACGCCTACGCCAAATTCACCTATTTGTTTACCTGCAAATCCACCGGTCACGAATTCTTTAACTGAAGATTCAACATCCTCTGAATTAAGTGTATGTTACATTTAAACATTTTTTTTTGCATGCTTTCGAAATATATACATATATTATGATATAATATAATCAATGTAGCTATTATACTACAACTTATACCTTGTCTATTTTTAGGACTTGCGCTTGCTGTTGAACAGTACATTAGAAGGAAAAGGCCTGTTGAATCTAGACAAAACTGTTCCTCTAAATAATGCGGCACGTCTAAGTTTAGTCAGAATTATTGGAACATCTATACTACGACAGAACCCTGAGCAAGTAGTTCGATCTTCTGTCTATGCTAGTTGGGCACATGCAATTGTCCGTGTATTTCCCCAGGAAAAGCCTTCCGTATACTTTCACACCAAAGTTGTAGAATCTACACGTGGTATTATTACAAGATTGGCTGGTAAATTACCAGACCAAATTCATAATCTCAAGCGAAAATATAGAGATTCCGGAGTAGTGGAGAAGCGCCGCAGAATTTCAGGATCTTCTGAGTCTTCGCGATCACCAGCTCCAAGCTTACGTTTACCGGATGGTATAACTGATGAGGAAGACTCTGAAGAAAAACTTTTGTGGCTCAAGAATTCTACTGAGCCTTGGACAGCAGTAGAACATAAGTGGGAAGAAACCACACAAGCAAGACTAAATAAGTCTAAAGAATTAACAATAGCCCAATACTTTGGCGAGTACACGGCACTAAAAAAACCTAAGGGTTATCTTCTGGTGAGTTCCATAATTATAACATGTTTTGTTTAGTATACAGGGTTATTTTTAATTCACTGACATCCTCTTAACCCTGAATTCCTATCACTCAAACAAATGTTTTCTGTTTTACTTTTTAAAATGAAGTACTTTTTTTCCCATACAAATACACAGAGTATCATAAAAATAACAGGAAATCTAAAATTTTCAAAACGTTATTACACCAAAAATATTAAGTTATGACAAAAGCCGTAAAACAAAAAAACATTTGTTTAAGTGGTAGGAGTTTATTGTTAAAAGGATGCTAGTGAATTACAAATAACCCTGTATAATTCTTATTATTTTGTTCATAACGATGATGAAAATTGTACAGTAGTTATTTTTTCAAGTGAGAATAATTTAAATGGCAATATTTAGAAAGAAAATAATAAAAATAAGTTTTTAAATAGTCTACAATTCATATTACTATCTAGTAGTTTCATGCCTTGATAAGCCAACCCACAACCATTTTTTTTTCTTTTTAATTGTGATAAGTACCTACTTACTAATCATTATTTTGTTTGTTCACAGCTACAAAAAGATTTTGAACACCTGTATACAGGATCATATGTCGAGATAACTGAAACTTTCCCCGCTTTAAAAGGAAAAATCTTCGAATTGGCTAAGACGCGCAAGAACAGCACCAAAGATAAAAATTTAAACCTTCTCATAAGTTATGAGCACGGTAATTTATTTTCATTAATGTAATTTTTGAATAGTATTTTAGTTCAAATATGTATTTATTACTTACCTACTTTACCCATAACGTTTACAGAAAATGTTTTATTTGAGTAGGTATTATTTTTTATATTTATATAGCAGGTACCATATTATATCAAAGTAGCCGGGTACAGTTGGGTGAAAAAAGTATGGGTACATTCAACGTCTCGAAAATATGTACCAAACGAACTTATGCTATCGTAATAAGGTCACCGCTACATATTTTTGAGTCATTACTGTCTGTACCTACTTACTAAATATGTTGTCATGCAAATTATATTAAGTATGTTATTTTATTACATATGTTAATTATTATATAAGAGTTCACATGCCAAAGAATTCCTAACATCAACGATGATTGGATAGCCTAGTGGTTAGTGACCCTAACTACGAAGCTAGAGGTCGTGGGTTCGATTCCCACAAGGGGTAAACATTTGTGATGAATATGAATTTTTGTATGTACCTGGGTCTTGGATGTTATTTGTATCTAAGTATGTATTGTATATATATGTATGTATATGTATATCCATTGTCTAGTATAGTACAGATACAGTCAGAATCAGAAGTAGCCAAACACTTTAGTAGCTTGTCACTTCTACTAACGTGGTATTTTTATTTTAGGAAGAAATCTTTTTGTATTTTTTCCCAATTTTTTACTTTTTCGGTCATCCCGTTATAATATATTTTTTATTTTTATAAATACTTACTGTAACGTGAATACAAAGAAAACCAGAAAAATATGGCTACCCCGGGAATCGAACCCGGGTCCTCGGCATTCCGTGCCGCGTGCAATACCCCTACACCACGGTAGCCACCGGTGGCCGTGGCGGTGGTGGTGGTGGTGGTGGTACCGTGGTGTAGGGGTATTGCACGCGGCACTGAATGCCGAGGACCCGGGTTCGATTCCCGGGGTAGCCATATTTTTCTGGTTTTCTTTGTATTCACGTTACAGTAAGTATTTATAAAAATAAAAAATCTACTAACGTGGTACGATTCAAACTTCACTGTATAATTATTTAGCTCTTGAGGCAAAGTACTAAAGTGTTATGTGTATGTGTGGTGCTTTAGTTAGGGACTAGGTCAATCTGTGTTGAAATAAACATAACCCTCCTTCGGGCAGTTGGGTAAAAATAACCCAAGATATTATAACTATTATTATTAAACGCTTTATTATTATTTTATAAATAACTAGCCGGTGCCCGCGACTTCGTCTGCGCAGGATAATCCCGTGGGAATATCGGGATAAAAAGTATCCTATGTTTTAATCCAGGTTGTAATCTATCTTTTTGCCAAATTTCATCTAAATCGGCCCAGTACTTTTTGAGCCTTATTCATTACAAACATACAAAAATAGGTACAAATCTTTCCTCTTTATAATATTAGTGTAGATTTGATACCTTATTATTGTTAATAAACGAAACATAAAGTTATCAAGTGGCCCTTATTTTGTTTTGACTAATATATTCACAATCGTACTTCATTACATACATTAATTTCAGGTTCAGAGGAAACATCCAACATCGCAAGTTTGCTGCTGATACCATCTCTCTTGGCTGTCACAAGCGTTCGTCTGAAGAACACAACGAAAAAGATCTGGCGGCCTTCTAAAGCGGAGGCAACGGCCGGTTTCATTCTGCATATCAAAAATGACTCTGATATTCAAAGTGCAATCACAAGTAAGCAAACCAAATTCCAAGAGTACGGGCTCACTGTGCAACCTTTTATTATTGTTGTAGGGGAATCTCTTGAGAATATCAAAACTTATTTCGTAGTGATCAATGAAGTATTTTATGACGTCTCAAATATACTGTCTGCAGTAAGTCTATGTTTTAAAATAACTTGGGTTGTAAATGCTCAGTACCCAGTCGAATGCCACAGCACTTGGATGTTTATACAATACGCTTTTTTCAAATTTAGGACTAAGTTTGATAATAGCTCAACCTCTGCTTTAACGCTTTTGGGCGAATTAGGCATTGATACTGAACATTAATACAGTACATTAAACATGCCGGTATTCCTTGATGTTGACAATTTTTTAACTATTAAGGATTTTCAGTTGCTGAAACAATGCAACTGGCCTTGGACAAACACACATTTCATTTTATCTGATAAATGTTTTGGATGTGGTTTTTTGACTGTTTGTAATGAAGCTCAGCCAGCACATTTTATAATAGAGAACAAAGAATATGTGAAAAGCGTATTGTACTTAAATTTTTTTTGGTGCAAAAATTGTTTGAATTGTAGCATTTATGATCATTATCCCGATGACGAATGTGAATTTTGTTTTAATTTCAATAAGTAATTACCTATATAGAATAAATAAATAGCACTACACATTGCAAATAATTTGGTCAAGTCCCTTTGCACTTTTAGAATCATTTAATACCTGCAAACGAAATTGAAACTTATTTTGCCCCACGAGCGTTCATACATACTCGATTTTAATCGTTTGTTTATCATATGTTTAATTGTTCTAACTTGTTTAGATAAAAGTAATCAAGTCCCTTTGCACTTTTAGAATAATTTAATGCCTGCAAACGAAATTGAAACTTATTTTGTCCCACGAGCGTTCATACATACCGAATATAATCGTTGTTTATGATATGTTTAGTTGTACCAACTTGCTTAGATTAAAGTAATAATGGTGGTGTGTTTTTTATGCAAACATATATTAGATCTCAAAACACTAAGAAATCATTTCAAATTAAAACATAGTGACCATGAGTTTGTTGAATACTTTTGCTGTGAAGATCAATGTGCTAGATCATTTAATTTATACAACTCCTATAAAAGACATTTAGAAAAATGTCATTTACCTAGAAGTGAATGTAACCCTAGGAATTTGGAAATAACCAATATTAGGGATATTAATGTTGCACAGCCTTCATTTTCTGTAGAACATACAGGTTGTACCCCTATAGAAAATGTAGCTTCATGTTCCAGTTCTACAAGTTGTTATACTACACCTACTGTTCTAGAAGACAAGGTCATATCCATTGATAATGTTCTTTCAACATATATAGCTTCACTTTATGGAAACACATTGCTGCCAAGATGTGTAGTACAAAATGTAGTTGACGGCTTAGGAAACTGCATTTCTTCGTTGGCTCCTATACTTGAAAAAACTATTACAGATATTTGCGTTAAAAAATCGATTCCAACTGATATTTCAAAAAGTGTAACAGAGGAAATTGGGTGTAAAATAAAATTATCATTGAACAGTTTTACAACGGAACGTAAACGATTGAACTACTTTTAAAAGTTCGGATCTTATATTGAACCTCAGCCAGTAGTTGTTGGCGAGCGATTTGACAGAGTAAAAAATCAAGGAGTATCCCGTTTGATTCCTGTAGAATGTTATGCACAATTTGTTCCCTTAAGACAAATATTAAAGACTTTTTTCTCTCTAAATGATATATTATCTGAAACTTTAAAATACATGGATAGTCTAAATTTAAAGGAAACAAAAGAAAATTTTGTCCAGGGCTCCTATTGGAAAAACAGAATGAGTCAACATTTTGACAAAACAGTAGTTCCTTTGTTTATGTACTTTGATGACTATGAAACAGGAAATGTCTTAGGTAGTCATGCTGGTGTTCACAAATTAGGAGCAGTTTACGTTTCGATTCCATGTTTACCACCCTGGCGCTCTACTGCTCTTACAAATATATTCCTTGTATTACTATTTCATTCATCAGATAGAATTGCGTTTGGGAATCATATTATTTTTCGTTCACTTATAAATGAATTTAATTATCTAAGTGAAATTGGCATTAATTTGGATATTCCGACTTTTAAAGGTAAATTATACTTTGAACTTGGCGTCATTTTGGGTGATAACTTAGGGTTACATTCACTTATAGGATTTGTCGAAAGCTTTTCTGCAAACTTTTCCTGTCGAACTTGTAAAGTGCCAAAAAGCGTATTAAAAGAACAATGTTACGAAGATGGATCTCTACTTCGCGATATAGATATGTATAACAGGGATTTGCTTTTGAACAATCCAACGTTAACTGGCATTAAAGAAAGATGTGTATTTCTAGACATCAATTATTTTGACATATTTCAGCAAGTTGGCGTTGACGTAATGCACGATATACTAGAGGGAGTAGGAAAATATGTTGTATGTTTTATGCTATTGCAGTACACTCAAAAGTTAAAATTATTTTCTTTGGCAGTTTTAAATGAAAAAATTAGAGCTTTAAATTTTGGGCCGGACAACAAAAATAGACCATGTCAAATAGATAAAGAACATATTAATCGGGGTGCACTGCGAATTTCTTCTGGAGAGATGCTAACATTGTTACGATTTTTGGGGATACTTGTTGGAGATTTTGTTTCTAGAGATGATGAAATATGGATACTATATGTTAAATTAAGAAAAATTATTGACGTTTCTTTCAGTTTAAAAATTAGTTTAGGGACACCAGATTTATTACGAGTATTAGTAGCGGAATTTAACGAATGTTACATCAGTGTAACAAAAGATTCTCTAAAACCTAAATTTCATAACATGATACATTACCATTCAGCTCTATTGAAATATGGCCCTATTTATTCACTTTGGTCAATGAGATTTGAAGCTAAACACAGACATTCAAAAAATGCAGCAAAAATATCCAGCAACCATATCAATGTCCCACGTAGTTTGGCTATAAAACATCAGCTTCAATTAAATGACGTTTTTCATCGAGGTATGCTTGACGGTATTTTAAAATTAGGACCCATAAAGAATATTTTAGCATCAGAAATTGAGTGCATTCAAAGTCGTTTAACATTGGATCGTTCAAAACCCCTGATTAAAGTAACTTGGGCTACGATGTGTTCTATACATTATAGTAAAGGAAATATTCTTGTATATGATTCAAATGAAGATGATTATCTTTACATGTTTTTAGTTATAGAAAATGTTTATGTGTATAATCGTGAGCAACTAATTTTTTCTGGAAATGTGTTGGAAGCAACAGATTTTGACGAACATTACTTTGCATATCATGTAAAGCCCTCACATGAATACTGTACTACATTTTTAAAATCGTTGCTATCACCAATTCCAAATACTTTGTGTATGTTATTCAATGGTGAACAATATGTAATTCTAAGAAGTCCAATATGAATGTGTGTAATTTAATCAAGATTTTTCTATTTGAAATGAATGACGTAGTTAATACTACCATATAAATAAATTCCATGTAAATAGAAAAATCTTGATCTTAATCTTGTGTAATTTAATCAAGATTTTTCTATTTACATGGTATATATTTATATGGTATTATGTGGGATAAGATGTAAGATGTCACTTTAACAATAATGTTGCAGTGACATCTTATCCAACATCGGGGTCAAAAATATCAGACATTATCAGCAGAGGCATTAGAGCCTCATATGTTTGAGCCCTATGTTGGATAAGATATTATTTCTGGTAACTGTACTGTAGCGTAAGTAACTAAATAAAACCTAAATGAAAGGGTGGTATTAGTGTTCTCAAGGAAGTAAAGTTTGTTTCTTCATAGTACAGTCGACGTCAAAGATATGTTTACAGTTTTCGCCTTATTACAATAGAATAAGGTGTTGAAAGAGTAAACATATCTTTGACGTCGACTGTACAATGAGACTATTTTTTTCTATAGACTTTAGAACTCTATAAACTCCTTATTGTCTGGTTAAAGTGACATTGTTATATATTATCTGGTTAAATCGACATTGTTATAAATATATCGTTTATTATTAACATTATCAAAGAAATTTAGATATATTATAAAAAAATAAAAATATCATTGTTAGCATATAAGAACATAGTGAATTTATTATGTAAAAAATTGATTGAATTAGGCGTTACTTTGCGGAGGTCCATATTTATGAACTAAAAACAATTACTTTACTCACTTGCGACCACACGTGTAAGAGCTATGTCCATGCAACAAGTGTATGTCTTCATGCAACGCCTCCCCCTCCACTGCTACACAAATCAACACATGTCACATAGACTCAACTATCACCACCACCACTACACTATACGCTGACGCGCGTTTCGAACTCTCTACGAGTTCATTATCAAAGCACACCAAACACCCGTTCTACGTGCAACCTGTTGGACTCAGTCAGTCTGTTGTTGTCAGTAGTCTAACAGGTTGCACGTAGAACGGGTGTTTGGTGTGCTTTGATAATGAACTCGTAGAGAGTTCGAAACGCGCGTCAGCGTATAGTGTAGTGGTGGTGGTGATAGTTGAGTCTATGTGACATGTGTTGATTTGTGTAGCAGTGGAGGGGGAGGCGTTGCATGAAGACATACACTTGTTGCATGGACATAGCTCTTACACGTGTGGTCGCAGGTGAGCAAAGTAATTGTTTTTAGTTCATGTAAAAAATACTAATAATTACATGGTTTTACGGTAAGGCAGCGTTCCCACTATGTCGTAAATCTTTGAACGACTATCGTCCTAGCTGGGACGTCCTAGTGGATGACAATCTCTGTCGTTACTACATAGTGAGAACGCGGCTGAAACAGATACCCTTAGTTGATGAAACACCTGTACAATTGTCTAAATAATTTACCTTACGCTACTCATAACATGAATAAAGCTTTTATTCTAATTACATAAACTTTCTCTTAATAATCTTTCAAGTTTGTTTTGTCGGCAAATTAAGCATAAGATCGTTCAGATCTAATAAATTTACCAAAAAAACTAGCTTTACTGCCAGATAAACGATCTTTATTAATTTCCGACACGCTGACTTTTTTCCCAACTGCAGGTAACCACCAGCTATGTACAGTTGGCGTACCGTAAGATAACATCCAAAGTGCTCAAATATTGGACACAAGGACCAATTCTAGATAACGCACTAAGCTATACATTTTCAGAATAATAACCTGACCACTCATCGTACGGAAAGCGTAGGCGAGGACAGCTCCTACAGAAAATGTGTTACTTGATAAATATGTTGTCGTGTGTACAACACATCAAGTTGCACATTTTCAGTATGAGCTGACCTCTCTTAGGCTTGCCGTACAATGAGAGGTCAGCTTATATTGAAAATGTATAGCTTAATGTGTCATCTGAAATTGGTCCTTGCAACAAAGTATTTTAGCTGTGGTTAACCAACTAACCCACTTAAAAATACCAAGTAACATGGCTAGAATTACAAAGCAGATCGGTTGTAGATACCCAATGAATACGATTAACAGTACAGAGTAACTTCGCTAGGTGTACCCATTTGATTTCACTATAAGTAACAAAGCAGGTTGGTTGTGGGTGCCCAATGAACACGATTGATAGTACCCAGTAACTAGGCTACCTGTACCAATTTGACTTAGCTAGAAGATCAATGTAGATTGGCTGTAACTACCCAATGAACACGATTAACAGTACAGAGTAACTTATCAAAATGTACCAATTTGATTTGACTAGAAGTAACAAAGCAGATTGGTTGTGGGTGCCCAATGAACAAGATTAAAATTACTTAGTAACAAGGCTACCTGTACCAATTTTACTTTGCTAGAAGAACAAAGTAGATTGGCTGTGGCTACCCATTGAACACGATTAAGGGCCGGTTCCTATATCCACGTAACGCCTCGTTTTGCCTACGGACGGTTAAAATTTGACAGATTCTCTATGGAACAAATGTCAAAAATCAACCGTCCGTAGGCAAAACGAGGCGTTTCGTGGATATAGGAACCGGGCCTAAAAGTACTAAGTACATGGCTAGGTATAACCAAGCAACTTATTTGTGCCTACCGAATTAGTTTCCTAAACACAACAAAGCTCGTTGGTTGTGGTGACAGTTGTGTGTTATTAGTAATAAACAAGTTAATTCGCTATAGTTACCGATTAAATTGGTTTCTAATACTAGGAAGCTTGGGTATAATTAACCGAGTCATTCGGTTCACAGTAACAATTTTGGATTTACTAAATTTACTAAGTGTATATGTTAGAAGTAACCAACCCAGGTTACTCAGTTTTTAACAAACTTATTTGGGTTTATTTTACCAACATGCGTTAACAAACTTGACGTGTTTAGTTTTAGCTGCAAACTTTGCAGGGGGAGCCGAACCAAGTCGCTAGGTTGTAAATAGAAACAAATTGACTATTTATAGCCGTTAGGTTTTCTCCGTGCGTTAGGTATAAATCGTACCTAACCGTGACGCCACGCGACATTTCAACTCAATATATCTCCGTATAAGTTTGATTACGTGAAAAAAGAAAAAATACGTGTCCAATACTTTTCAATAACCTTCCTGATAGACTAAGGAAAAAAAAGTTGTCGTCATCCCTATTAGGGGTTCGATTCGGTGAACGAAGAAAATTTGCTGAGCGCATTTTCTCCGAGTGAGCACAGGCCTCCTCTCATCACGAGAGGGTTTGGGCGCGGGCCCAGTGCGGATTGGGGACTACACACACATCCTTGAATTACTTCGCAGATCCTGCAGGTTTGCTCACCATGATTTACTTCACCGAAAAGCGCTGTGGTAAATTCAAATTGAGTTTCGCACAAAACTGAACTCATAGTAAACCAAGTCATACTCATTTATTAATAATGTAAATTATTACATGTCAATTTGCTTGATTGAAAGTGACATTACAGGTACATATTCTATATTATACGTAACTAGTTTGGTATTCATAAACTACAATTATTTACCAATGGTATACTCTTGTTCACACGGGTATAATTCCATAGACATAAATAATACTTCGTATGGACCCGGCCTAACGTAGATACATGTCATGTTTCCCCACTTTATTGGTGTCCAATCCAAAGTTAAACTTATATCGTGACACTAAAGCTGGGTCACAATTTTTTCAACAACGAGACGAGTTTTTAGATACTGAGAAACAGTTTCGAAAAAAGTTTTTTTAAAAACGCTTATTGTCACGCACGCTCGGTGACAGAACTTTGATTGGACACCGTGGAAGTGGGGACATATTACGTGTACGTTAGACCGGGTCTATATTATTTACGTCTATGTATAATTCACAAATATTAAGGCCGGTGCGACGTATAGCCGTTTTATTGTCACATAAAACTTGTAATAACGTTTCGTTTCAACATGCATCACAGACATCACAATCGACTGTTATAAAGGTGTGCGGGAGCGGGACGGAGCGAATGTTTCTAAAGGCGTGTTCGGAGTCCAGTCCATAGAATAGAATACGTGGCTTGCGTTAAGTTGATTTACAAAAAAAATAAGTGTGTTTTAAGAGGATTTATCCTGAAAGTTGGCAACGTCGCATATAGCTGTCAAATGTATCGTTGTTTTTATTAATTTCTCAATATTACAGAATTAAAAAAGAAGTTATCATTCTATGGTTGAATGACGCGTCTCGTTTTATATTTGTTGGTTGGGCATTCAAATGATACATTAAAATGCATGGAAATTGCGATGGAAAGTTTTCAAAAAGATATTACTTCCATAATACAAAAAAATTCGTGTTCCAATGACAACTGTCGCAATCCATACTTAATGTTTTATTCAACCGTCAATTTCAGAAATTAATGAAAACAGCAAAATACTTGACAGCTATGTGCGACGTTGCCAGTTTTGGGATGAACCCTCTTAAGTTGATTTACAAAAAAAACATGTCTGTTTTAAGGAAGCGCCCTTAAATGTTTATTTTGTTCTGTTTTATTATAGCGGCCACAGAAATACATCATCAGTGAAAATTTCAACTGTTTTACTATCACGGTTCATGAGATACAGCCTGGTGACAGATAAAAACGGCAAAAAAATCACGTTTTTTGTATGGGAGCCCCCTTAAATATAAATATAATTTTATTGTTTCTTAGTATTTGTAGCAGCAACAGAGATACATCATCTGTGAAAATTTCAACTATCTTATTATCACGGTTCATGAGATACAGACGGACGGACAGACAGACGGACAGCGGAGTCTCAGTAATAGGGTCCCGTTTTACCCTTTAAAAAAACGGGTCACGTACGTAATACGAGTATGTATGTACCTTGCCTAATTTTGAAACCTAACCTAAACTACACGGCGGACACGGCCTATAAAAGCACAATTTGGAACAAAATTCTAATGAAGTGTCAATGTTTGCGTGCGAGGACGTCTGTACACTTGTAAATGTGTGTATACCAATACGCGGGCCAACGATCCACTCTCCATCTCCGGATGAAACAAATGACGCTAAGGGCGAGTTGGGCGCGAGTTGCGCGCCGGCTAGATTCAGGCGGGTGATTCCGTGGCCATTCTGTATGTAGTACTATTAAACATTCTGCGCCTAAACCTAACGTCGCTGTGAACGCGGCACAGTCTAGCCATCTCCCTCGTCCAAGGTCGCTAACTGCGTAGCGCATAATTTTAATTTGCGTGTTTGTTCGACGAGCGTTTTTCGGGCGTTACGTCTAGTTAGAGAGATACTGCGCGAAAATTACGTAACATATGGAATTTCAAGCAGAAAGGAGGCGAATGAGTTGAGATTCAGAAGGAAAATGCATTTGGACTGCTGCTGATAAAGAAAATATGAGTCAGCAACAGATTTACAATTGTGATCGTAGTTAAAAATAAACTACACTTATTCTACGCCTTATCACAGAATGTAGATTATGCAACGTCCATTTTTAAGTTTCTTGGACTTCGCTGCGAGCCTGTGACAGGGTTCGAAGTGTGGTATAAATTCTAGAGCCACGGTACCGTGTGAAAGTGAAACCAACTATAGAAATTGTTGTTTGGCAATATCTACTTTATAATTACGTAATTATTATTATACTAGTTGTGCTATCTTTTTTTGTACATAGGTACCTAACTGTAGTTTTCTTTTTTTTAGTCGAATAAACGTTTCTTTATTTTTCTTTTTACCCGACTGCTCCAGACGGAGGGTTGTTTTTCGAGTGTATGTATGTTATGTATGTATATTTCTTTGGCACGCTCTGTAGCCTAAATGGCTGGATGGATTTTAGCATGCGAAGTGTTAGATTCGTCTTAATCGTGAGAGTGACACTGGGTATATCAAAATAGCAAAAAACAAAATGGCTGACTTTTGTGGGCATTTTAAACGTATCCAAAAATGTTTTTTTTTTGTCAAAGCCTATCGAGTGGGGTATCAAAATGAAGGGGTGAATGAATCAAAAGTTTGTTAGCAGTCGGGTTTTATATTTTTGCAAAAATCTAGTTATCTTTTCTACGCGACTTCGTTCGCGTGGAAGTGGAATAAAAATTGGCGATATCTTTTCTTTCCGATACGATATCTGACTTTAAAATAAATACATGGATAAGATATAGATAGTTTATTTGCGAAATACATGGTTAAATAATCAAAGCTTTTACAGCTCCGCGATTGATGCCCTATCTAGTTTGAAAACCACATGCAAATTGGTTCAGCTATTCCGGAAATTAACTTGAAAAAACAGACAGAAAGAAGGAATGATACAAAAATTACTCCTTTATAATAATGCCAGCTTTTTACCGCGACTTCGTATGCGCATAAACATTAAAATGTAAAATCCCGCTTTTTTCGTTCCCAAGGTAGATAGGTATACCCAGCTTTTTCATTTTAGGAAATGGCAACCCTACTCGAGTAGGCAATCTTATGAATCTTTACGTCCATCTGCAACAAATGATTACTTACTATCAGGCAGCCTGTGTACTCCTTTGCCAAGAAATACAAAAAAAAAGTCTCTTAACCACTTGGCTGTTCTATCAGCAAAAAGTTGTTGTTAAGAGAGTTTCTCCCGAAAGTTGGCAACGTCGCATATAGCTGTCAAATGTTTCGTTGTTTTTATTAATTTCTCAATATTACTTGGGGAAAGGGCATAGACTACTTTTTATCCCGGAAAACTGCATAGTTTCCGCGGGAGCGAAGGCGGGCGAAGTCGCGGGCAGAAGCTAGTAGGTGATACCTATGTTTGCAAAGTTCAAGGCCGCATGCGCTGATGTAAGCGTGGTTATACAGAGTTCAGATAGAAGCAATTAAGTAACTGTAAGTGGGTGGTTCCATAAACGTTACATTCATTTGGATAGTGGTCTTGTTAATAGGGTTACTAAACTAACACATAACCTTATGATAGCGAGGAGAGTCCACATCACCGACAGATTAAAGAAAATGTCTCGACTAACAACAACTTTTTGCTCATAGAACAGCATCTTATTGAACAACAAGGCAATTTTTTGTTTAAAACGACGCATACCATACATAGCATGCTTGAAGCCGTGGTGGCCTAGTGGTTTGACCAACCGCCTCTCATGCAGGGAGGTCGCGGGTTCAAATCCGGCTCGCACCTCTGAAATTATTTATGTGCGAAATTCAATTTGAATTTACCACTGAGCTTTTCGGTGAAGGAAAATATCGTGAGGAAACCTGCACGCATCTGCGAAGTAATTCAAGAATGTGTGTGAAGTCCCCAATCCGCACTGGGCCCGCGTGGGGACTATAGCCCAACCCTCTCGTGATGAGAGGAGGCCTGTGCCCAGCAGTGGGCTGTAAATAGGCTGTAGTAGTAGTAGTAGTTAGCATGCTTACAACACTCCGAAGCGGACTAATTTTTTTCCCAATTTTATAAAATTACAAAACTCAATAGTAAATTGACTTTTTAAATCGTAAACTGTGTTAGAGAAAATAACTTGATTTTAGAAAAAAAAATAAGATAAAAACGACTGCATACAAACTTTTGATATACTCATGGAAGAATGAACTACACTTGTAGTGTAGGGTAAAAATAAATATATAATGCAAGGTTTTAAACAAAGTATATCTTCAAATATCTTCGCAACCGGTAACGCACTGTTGATGCCTCAGTAGTCAGAATGTATTTCAAATGTCCGATAGAAGAAGCTCACTTTCCACCAGACGAAGTGCCACAAACAATGAGCTTGAGAGGAAAATCACAATAAATTATCTCTAAAATTAATCTCAATAAAGTTACAATGCAACGGTGTCGGTCCATGCCTTTCTCCGTCTGCAACTCTGCAACCTTCGGGCGGCCCTGGCATACTGCTCTCGCTTCCTTCACATTTGAGCGTTTAAAAAAAAGACAAGTCGGGCCCGTTGGTAGGTGTCGAAAGAAACAGCTGTCTTTTGGATCTCGTTTAATTTTTTTATCACCCGACTGCGTAAGGAGGGTTATGTTTTTCGAGCGTATGTATGTATGTATATTTCTTTGGCATGCTCTGTCGTCTAAATGGCGTGATGGATTTTAGCATGCGAGGTGTCGTTAGATTCGTCTTAATTGTGAGAGTGACACTGGGTATATCAAAATTGCAAAAAAACAAAATGGCTGACTTTTGGAGGCATTTTAAACGTTTCCTAAAATTTATTTTTCGTCAAAGCCTATCAAGTGGGATATCAAAATAAAGGGTTTAATGAACGGATTACAAAAATCCATATTAATTTTATAAATGCGAAAGTAACTGTCTGTCTGTCTGTTACCTCTTCACGCTTCAATCGCTGGACCAATTTGGATGAGATTTGGTATGGATATAGTTGGAGACGGAAAGGACATAGGCTACTATTCATCCCAGAAAAACGCATAGCCGCCGGAACGCGAAAACCGAATTCTAGCACGCGGACGAAGTCGCGGGCAGGAAAAATAAAATATATTTATTATTTTAGCTTGTTGTACAATATTTTGGATTGATTGAGATCTCCTAGTAAGTAATAGATTACCTATATCAGGAAGCTACTACTACTACTCCAGCCTATTTGCGTCCCACTGCTGGGCACAGGCCTCCTCTCATCACGAGAGGCTTTGGGCTATAGTCCCCACGCGGGCCCAGTGCGGATTGGAGACTTCACACACATCTTTAAATTACTTCGTAGATGCGTGCAGGTTTCCTCGCGATGTTTTCCTTCAGGAAGCTAGTAGGTAAACTATAAATTACTCCTAAATTCTTTAGTCATTCCGTCGAGGCAGTGATCTACTCTATATTTCACCGCACATCCGCTCTATTGTTATTGTTAACAGTGTTAGCCTTAGCACTGTTGTACTTGTACAATGGCCCATTGAAGAGCTATAAACATTGAAATTGACACATTGTGCTATGAGTTCAAAATATCGCGACTTATATTTTTACATCACCCTTGGCCATAAAGTGGGATTTTCTGCCCGCTACGCGGAGAGAAAATCTCACTTCTTGGCCAAGGCAAGACGTAAAACTTTTGACAAACCACGGGCGGTAATTCGTAAAGCCCCAGATCGCATATTTATGGCCCTCACCTTCGGTTCGGGGCACAGAAACCTGCGATCTAGGACATTTACGAATTCACCACCCTAGGTCTGTAATGTACTATTGTGGAATTGTGAACGAAAACATTGTATTTATAAGGTTAATTTTTATTGTTTCGAAATTGACGCATCTCGCTCCAGACGTCCTTGTGTACTTATTACCTCCATGGTTTCTAGTACTTTTACTTTGGCCTCTATTCAGTATATGGCAAACGAGACCACATGCCACGCCACCTGATGGTAAGCGGTATCTGTGGCCCATGTACATACTACTACTACTACAGCCTATTTGCGTCCCACTGCTGGGCACAGGCCTCCTCTCATCACGAGAGGGTTTGGGCTATAGTCCCCACGCGGGCCCAGTGCGGATCGGGGACTTCACACACATTTTTTGAATTGCTTCGCAGATGCCTGCCATGATGCCATGAACATAGTAAGACGCAAAACTGGCATATAGGGCCTTGGGACTTCAGCGGAGCACTGAGCGAAAATTTCCCTAAATTCCTAAGACGGATCTGTCTACCTCTTCATGCTTAGACAGCTGGACCAATTTAGATGAAATTTGGTAAGGATAGTTCGAGTCCCGGGGTCCCAAGAGCGATTAAATATATATAGGGGTACGAAACTTTTTAACACGCTTTTATTGGGTCGACCTGAATGTAACTATGTAATGGAATCTTGCAAGTTAAATTTGACCCACTTTCCGATTTCCGATTGAGCTGAAATTTTGCAGGCGTTAATCGCGTGACAATGCAATATTATGATGACGTGGAGCTGATCTGATGATAGAGCTGGAAGGTGGCCATAGGCACTCCGTAATAAAACTACATAAACCCATCGAATTTGGGCTCGTTTGATTCGTCATGAAGGGTAAATGAAGGATTTACAAAGAAAACTACAGCTTGCAATAAAAGCGTGTGCAAAAAATTAAATTTTTGAAAAAACTTATTATTTTACTAAGTATCGAACTCTGTAACGTGTCTTTCAACTGTAGCGTGTCTTGGACAGTTACAAAAATAGACACGATATAGAAAAAAAAAACACGCGACGTATTTGCAGCACAGGAACCAAAATGTCACAACCGCCACTAAATTAATTCAAAAATGCGACTTTTTGTAGCAATAACGACTTTGAAATGTCAAGTTTGTTACCATTAACGGCTTCCATGACTTAGCGCCTCGGACGGCAATGAGCTTTTACTAATCTATTTTTTTATAGATATACTAGCTTTTCCCCGCAACTTCATATGCGCTGAAATATTAAAATGTAAATCCCGTTTTTTTCCCGTTGCGCAAAATCCTCTATTAGTGCTCCGCTAAGGAACCTGCATGCCAAATTTGAGCTCTCTACGACCAGCAGTTTCGGGTCTGCGTTGATCGATCAGTCAGTCAGTCAGTCAGCCAGTCAGTTTCTTGTTTTATATATAACCTGGTCCAAAATTTGGTCACAGTCACAGAGGCACCTAGTTCCAGTTATTATTACTACTTAAAATGCTCGAAACCGACGGACTTGCATAAAGAGAGGGATGATGTGGAGGAAGTGAGGGAGATGAGTTTGGAATTGGATAGAAGCAGGTGGCCTAGTGGTTCGACCTACCGCCTCTCATGCGGGGTCCTGCATGAGACCCAGGGAAACCTGCACGCATCTGCGAAGTAATTCAAAGATGTGGTGTGAAGTCCCCAATCCGCACTGGGCCCGCGTGGGGACTATAGCCCAAACCCTCTCGTGATGAGAGGAGGCCTGTGCCCAGCAGTGGGACGCAAATAGGCTGTAGTAGTAGTACTAGGTGGCGTTCTGTGATCTCTGCCTACCCCAATGAGAAACGAGCGTGAGTTTATGTATGCATGTGTAGTACAGTCGAGTTCGCCAATATATACACACTTTTGCACCTTACCACGTGATAATGAGGTCCAAAAGTGTACACATATTAATGAACTCGACTGTACCTGATAGTACCTAGATATAGTTACGTCGAAGATACATAATAATCTATTGGTTTATTTATACATATATTTGTAGCGGTCGACCACGCAATGTCACGGCGCTTCGTTTGATTGTGAACCTTAAGCAGAGTCGGTTCAGTCGGTTTTTGCATGGAGCTAGAAAGGTCGAATGTCCAATGTTGTTGTGAACGATTATAAACGTTTTGAAGTTTATTATACGCGGTATTACGATTTACGACATCAGACGAAATAAAACGTAGAAAGATAATTCATTTGCAGTTGTTTGAATGCAGAAATATGTAATGTGAAAAAAAAACATTTTTTTATTTTACGTCCGGTTAGCAGAAGACATCTCTTAGACTATTATTTAAATTTAAAAAAATGCTTAAATTAAACGGAACAAAAGGGCATCGACCTAGGGCCTAAAGCCGGAACTCCACTGCTGCGCACGGCCACACTAGAGTCACTAGACCATTACAAATTACAATGAACCCTCGGCATCGTGTGCGTGAATAGCGTGCGCCGCAGTAGGATTCCGGCCTTAGTAAACGATTTTACTTCCCGCTACTTCCTCAGCGTGGAAAGTCATAATAAACTCCAGCTATAATATAATCTATACTATAATAAAAGAGCAGAACTCGGCGTGTCTGTACATAGAAAGAAAAGTTCAAAAAAAGGAACGGGGGGTCTGAAGATGTATGGTAGACCACAAAACAGCGATTTTTAGAAATCTTTTCTGTATGTCTGCTTGTTAGAGTTAATCTCCGAAACTACTGAATCGATTTGAATGCAGTTTTCAAGGGTAGATAGAGCATCATTTGGAGCAACATATAAGCTATGTTTGATTAAAATCGGATGTAGGAAAGAAAAGTTATCGGCAATTTTATATTCCACTTCGAAGTCTTCTCTCGCTTCTTCAACTTTCATCCCGTTCCGCATACATGCTCGTCGTCAGTTCAGAGTACTTTTGACCTGAATTTGATCCAAGAACATTCTCCTCTACCAAAAACTCCGTTCACACTAGCCCCATAAATACTTTTTGTCAGTCTTCTCTCATTCATCCTTTCCATATGGCTAAACCAATACAGCATAACTTTTACTATTTTTGTCACTACATCCTCTCTCACACCACACCGCTTCTTATCATTTCCGGAAAGAAGATTATCCGAAATCCTGATCAGGCTATCTAAATACCTAATTTTCAAATCGAAGCGAATTTTTTGTAGTGATTCATATCTTTGTCCTTATTCCACATAGAAGATTAAAAGGATAGCGATATGAAACGCGCGACTATTTGCTATAAAAAGTCACCGCTATGTCCTCTATCTATTGTCCCTTTGCACGCTGCAAAGGTCCCATAAGGTCAGAGTTACTTTCGCATTTAAGTATTGTATTAGTATAAGTGGTGGTGGTGGCCTAGTGGTGCGACCTACCGCCTCTCATGCAGAGGGTCGGGGGTTCGATTCCGGCTCGCACCTCTAAGTTTACTTATGTACGAAATTCAATTTTAATTTACCACTGAGCTTTTCGATGAAGGAAAACATCGTGAGGAAACCTGCATGCATCCGCGAAGTAATTCAAAGATGTGTGTGAAGTCCCCAATCCGCACTGGGCCCGCGTGGGGACTATAGCCCGAACCCTCTCGTGATGAGGGGAGGCCTGTGCCCAGCAGTGGGACGCAAATAGGCTGTAGTAGTAGTAATTTGTATAAGTATTATATTGAGTCGTTTTTTTTACTAACGACTAATTTATTATTGATGTATAGTACTGGGACCCAAGCGCCAATCGAACGAGAGATAAATTTTCGGGGCCTAACTAAATTAGACCAATCCGATTTCATCAACTAGCAAGGCAGTCGAGACAATATATAGATGTTTCTAATCGTTTGGTTACGCGCCAGAACTATTTATACAAACAAACGTATAAATAGCTAGAGGGATTATGTATGATTGTGATGAAAATAAAGGTTAAGAATACAAGGGGACGTATTGCACATATATTTACACCACAATTGCTTACACCGTGAGGCTGTGTACCTATATCTTTGTGTGTTTTGTTTGAATAAAACTACTGTTTGTACTAATTTTACCCATCATCATCTCCTTTCCCATCTTTCCTCATTACGTGGGGTCAGTAGCGGTACAACTTGTTCCTTTCTTCCATATCTCTTCTATCACCCGTCATCTCCGAATTCACAATCACACCCTTTCTAAGCATGTCCTCTTTCACACAATCCATCCACGTCTTTTTTCTCTCTACCTGTATCTTACGTCTGCTATTATATAAACTGTTATAAATAAAAATACTTTTCTGTTCTTCTACAGATAATACACTTAGTAAGTAGTTGGTGACCGTAAATAAATACATCGCTTTAAAAATATTTTTATAGTTCGTCTAACTCAATTGCCCTAATAGTCTTTTATGTTTACTATAGGGACTACACATCTATTAAAGTGTGATTTCTGTAAGTCTGTCTATTGTGAGAAAGAAATTTAAATTTTGAAAAAAGCTTTCTTCTGCGTTTGTTTGGCTGTCTTGTTCTCAGCGATGGGCAAGTGCTGGTAGATTCATTTGATTTGTGGCCGATTTGCTAAATAAACAATTGAATTTGAAGTAATTCCCAGGCATCATTCTCATATTCAAATCACGTCGAACCTCTACGGATTTGAATTTACGAAACATCTTTAATGGATTCAAGTGATTCTAGTTAGTGAATGTAATAATCGTTTCTAAACGTACGTATCCGGCTTGGCTTCCACCGACTACTCCAATTACATACAGACAGAGCATGACGCTAGGAATTGTGCTGGAAGACTGTTGTATTAGAACCTGGTGTAACTACCGGGTTCGCAATTCTTCAATGCGAAAAGGGCCAGGGTGCCTGCACACTTCTTGGATCAAATTCAGGACAATCTGATTAAAGGCCAGGTCAAAAGTACTCTGAACCGACGAGCATGTATGCGGAACGGGATGAAAGTTGAAGAAGCGAGAGAAGTATGCAAGAGTCGTAGCAAATGGAAAGAAGTGGTCTCTGCCTACCTCTATGGGAAAAAGGCGTGATATTATGTATGTATGTATGTATGCCTGCACACAGGACTTATGGCCGATGGGGCCGGAAAGTTCTCGAGTGGCGAACCGGGAGACGAGCTGTCGGTATGCCTCCAACAAGTGGAGCGACGGACGACCTCGTGAAGGACGCGGGAGAACGGTGGAAGCGAGTAGGACAGGACCGGTCTGAGTGGCGAGCCTTGGAGTAGGCCAATGTCCAGCAGTGGACGTCTTTCGGCTGAAATGATGATGATACCAGGCTCGTAGATACAGTACAGACAGAGCAGAAGACGAATCTACTCAAGTGTTGAGTATTCAATACTATTTTAATAAGTAACCAACACATTATTATAAAGCAAACTCCTCCACTGTGTCTGTCCTGTCTGTCTGTTCCCGATAAACTCGAATTTTCGCGAATGGATTTTCATGCGGTTTTCACCCAGTTAGACAGGGTGATTCGTAAGATTTTTGTGCTCTATCTTCCGTGCCAAGTCGGGGCAGGTCGCTAGGCACTATTATAGATATATATTATGTCGGGATGTCTGTTACTCTTTCGCGCAATAACAACTGAAAGGATTTGGATGTAATTTGATAAAGGTATAGTTTTATATATTCCCACCGGATCGTTTTTTTAAAGCTTGAACATGGTGTGGTGTTCGTCAAAGAGTAGAGACAAAATTGTAACTTAAATATTATAAGAATTAGAATATAATAAATAGACTGAGATTATAATACTCAAAGTTACTATTACTACAGAAACTGGGTTAGATTCATAAACATGTTTACAAACAAGCGTCAAGGGCGAGTGCGTGACATTTGTATTGTATGGGCCCCATACAACGGTGGCTGACAACTATGTCACTGGGTTAACTGTCCCTGGCCGTGATAGTAGGTTCGATTCCCAGGTAAATTAGTTCACTATTGTAATTAAGGCTTAGGAGAACTGCTTCAAAACTATAGGTAAAACTGAAAATTTATATTAAATCTATTGCCGAACAAAAACTCTCCAACTATTTACAGTTAGGAAAGTTGGACACCAACAAATCTTATAAACCTTACGTGGACTTGGCTATAGCTGAACCGCAGATAAACATTTTATATGGTTATGTTGACAAACGTACCAACCTATGCAGACTTCCTCACAATTTGTCTTTAACTTAGATGTGCACATGTGCACGCAACTTATGTTACTTTAATCGGAATTCTAAACTACTCGAAACTAAAAAAACACTGGCAAACAATTAAAAAAAATAACAATCTCGTATTTTTCACGGTGCAGAGAATGCCGCATCGTAAAACTCTTAAACCGTAACCGACACACCGCATTCTAAGATATCGCTATAGATAAGTTGGCAGAAATGTGATGATTACAAATATTCCAATACTGATGAAAATAAAAGTGTTAAATGAACAAAATTCCCAGTCCAGAGGATTCAAGTAAGGAAACTCGAGATCCGAATGCAGGTAATATGAAAAAATACCTATTCAACCACAAGGTCACACACAGCCGTGAAATTGATAAGGCTTTAATATAATAAGCACTGCGCTATACCATGAAACAACCATCCAATTTGTGTCACCAGAACTAATCCATAAAAAAAAACTTTACAAAAACACACACGTAACTGACGCAACCGAAACCATAGACAGCACTGCAAAGACACTGGTTGGAATAAGAACAGATTTTAAAGCGTCACTGTTCAAATTTGAATTTGAAATTTTGTTTTGAATTCGCGTTCGAGATTCGAAATAGCGCGGTCGGCGCGACCGGTTGCGGGGGCGCTGAGCGCTCGACTGGATTAGTGATGTGAAGCGGTTTGTTGGGACCACGGGATCAATGCAATGCAATTGGAATAGTCACAGAGACTTTTTGAGTAGGCACTTTGTTGGCAAGGAACTGGTTCTGCGTTGTGTTGAATGGTCCTACGTTCCCGTAATGTTCCTCATGTCATGTGGAAGTTGGAACTCTTTATGTAAAAAAACCCAGTGAAATCTTGTGTTTGCAAAATGTAAATCAGTCGATTTCAGTCAAAACCATTTCATAGTACTACATATTATTTAATTTAAACATCAACATTGATAATACCTTAATAATGCGTGTATCTTAAGCACTCTCCGAATGTCGCCTAAACACCTTGCTGGATTTTAGCTTAAGTGGTGTCATTAGATTCGTCTTAATGTGTATTCACACATTCAGATTCTACGCAATAGATAAGCTAACTTTCATTACATACTTCATACATTGTTGCATTAGCGATATAAAATCCCGCATTCTATCGTGATTACAACACTATGGTAACAAACAAACCGGCACGGCAAGAGTCGCTGTCGCGAAGTGCGCAGTGACCATTGGAGTTCGCTTTCAGCGCCTGCTGTCGCCTAGGGGAGCCGATTTTAGAAGAGAAACGGGAACGTTGGCACTGAAGCTTGTTACATCATTATTGATAATGATGACCGTCTTAGACTATGCCGGGGCCCTTGGGCACATGAGAATTTGGGGCCCTTTCGGAAAGTAAAGAAAGGCCTAACACTAAATAGAGATCTTCTACTATCTAAAGTCCCGCGCCTTCACATTTCAAAACGCTTCAATGTATTTAAAAAGCACCACCAACACTCTCAACACATGTGTGCGTGCTGAGACAGCCATCAATTAAGCGTTGAGTGTTGGTGGTGCTTTTTAAATAATAATAATAATAAAATTGAAGCGTTTTGAAATGCGAAGGCGCGGGACTTTAGATAGTACAAGATCTCTTCTAACACTAGATTCTACCCGCGACTTCACTTGCATGGAACTCGGTTCGGTTATCACGTTCCCGCGGGAACTATGCATTTTTCCGGGATAAAAAGTAACCTATGTCCTTCCCTGGGACTCTTAACTATATCCATACCCATGGAAATCAGTCCAGCGGCTTAAGCGTGAAGAGATAATACATAGACGGATCGTTTTAGCATTTATAATTATTAGTATAGTGTTTCTGCTATGATTTTATACTTTTTGACTGTCTGTCCTTCCTTCCTTATGGTAAAGACACTGCATTAATTCAGCCGAAACGTCTACTACTGGACATTTGCCGTTGGTAGGACCTGACCTGATGCATCTTTCCCTCAAACTAACTTGCCGTCAAACAGCAGTGTGCTCGAACTGTTCTGCTCCAGTAAGGGGTAAGAGAGCCGGTGAAATTAACATTCAAGTAGTTTTGATACTAACGTTTGCATCGGTCTGCGCATTATGTACTTACATAAAACCCCAAGAATGTTTCCAATCGATACTTAATAAATATTTTACATCAAGGTTACGTTCGCACTTTACAATGCCTAACAGACTGAAACAAAGTAATGTTCATATGCAAAGCCTGAAAGAAATATGGCTATGAACGTTCACTGGTTAGTCGCGATAGAGCAACAATCATAAACAGTTTATTCCAACATACAGTCATGTTCTGTTATTTTTACTAATTTACCATCAAATGTCTTCGATTATTGTAACTATTCAAGGATCCTGAAAGCGGCTGGAAAACTTTTTCTTTAATATTCTAAGAATCCTTGGACGGCAAAATATCGTTTTCCATCTCACTTTTAATTTTAGGCGGTTATCCGGTTGACGTTCCCTTCCCATACATCTGAAAAACCTATGTGTTGCTAACGGGAAATTACGTATATAAATTAATTTATTTATTTTTAATTAATTAAATTAATTAAAAAAAGTAATTAAGTATAATTATCAACAAACATTTATAAGTAATTTGAGGTAAACCTTTAATTGTTATTTATTTCACTTGTCTAAAACCGCAATATTAACGGTTTATTCATTGACATAAGTGTTTTTAAATGATGCCCATCCGGTTAAAAATCGTGGTTTGAAATAGATAGACAACTTGGAGCCTAATAGGTGGTTTTAAACCAGCTTCGAAAAGAAAATCTGTACGCTTCCTGCCTCATAGAAACTGTGTCTCTGTCACTCGCAGGCAGTTCTATTGCCGTCTGTCTCGCTTCATACAATGATGCGAGTGACGTCCATGACTGTGACAACCTTTCTTCACGGGCGGTGTGAGGTAACCTGTTTAGGTGCGGGGGGGTGAGTGTCACTACTGTACACTAGTACTATTAGATATACTGTGCCCAACCCAAACTCTATGCCAAATCTGTGGAATTGACTATCATGAGCCACTTGCACCGAAGAGTGAGTTGAGTTTAAGTGTATTTGTTAGCGCTTGACTAGTAGTCAATGACTACGCTGGGGTCTAAACTCTCCTCAGTTAATACATTCATGTTATCCTAAACTTAAATAGAAAATATTGTGCAGAATAGCTAACTGGCCAATCAAAATCATGGTTTACTGGATTCGAAAGGATTACACGCATTGCTCGCCATGCCACGGCAGCAAATGACGATTCTATCCGGTGAAACAATTATTAATTTTATTGCACATAGCGAATCCCTGTGTTTCTATAGTGGATAAATATAATTGAATTTTCACAACAACACAATACTTTGGTATGTGTATTTAGGAAATGGATAAACCGTTTTTTTTTATTACGTGTTCCGACAGTAAACACAGGCTATTGGATTTTTAGTCGCCTTTATACATAGACTAGAGACCCTGAAGACTTCGCCACAGGGCGAATACCACCTATAAAAGCAAGATTTCGAACACAATTCGAATGAAGTATCAATGTTTGCGTTGCGAGGACGTCTTTGTGCGTACACTTGTAAATAAATACGAGTGTACCACTACGCGGGCCAATGATTCACTCACCATCTCCGGATGAAGCAAATGACGGTAAGGGCGAGTTACGCGCCGGCTAGATTCGGGCGGGTGATACCGTGGCCATTCTGTATGTAGTACTATTAAATATTCTGTGACTTTGCTTAGCCGGGCTTAGCGTTTTTAGGGTTTTGGCATATAAGAAGTGTCAACCGCATGTAGTAATATAATATGAACTTATATCTATTGTTGCCACGCAGCCTGTCATGCGTTATTTTAGGCAGCATTCCTTCAATGCGAAACTTCACCGATGCGGCGATATCAGCATATCTAGTCTATGCCTTTTTACGAAACGTAATTATTTTTCCGTTCTGTGCTGATAGATGATCGTTTATTAGATTTTTACTAGTTAAGGATACAGCCCCTATCAGTAGGGTGATAGGCTATCCCTGGAAATATACAAAAACATCTTACCTTCTGATTGACCTTGGGTATTTTGGGCGCCTTCACGACAGCCGGCTTGGGAGGTGCCACGACCACCGGCTCTGTCAACAGAGGGCAGCTGTTACAACACTGTACAAGGTTGAGGCAAAACAACACGTTAGTATCGAACCATTAAACAGTGATTCCAGAAGTTATGGATGTGATGGAACATGGAAAATTACATTCGAAGTTTTCACAGTAACCAAAACGGACTTTTAGCGTCCCACTGCTGGACAAACGCTCCTCTCATCTCGAGAGTCTGAGCTTAAAGTCCACACACAGAGCATGAGGGGCTGTCAGTCAAACCACAAAACTACCAGACTGTTTATCCGAATGAAATGAGGTATATCACTTGATTGATTGGGTCGGAGCGGTGAACGCTACTATCATCATCATGCTGACATGATGATGATAGAAGCGTTCAGCTGACTGAACGACGTCCACTGCGGGACAAAGGCCCCCAAGGTTCGCCTCTCAGACGGGTCTTAATCTAATCGCTTCCACTCCACCAGCCTCCGTCTCGTTAGAAGCTTAGCTATGCTTCGTCAGGCGCGGACGCCATTAGATGACTTTCTCACTATAGCACTACTGTATGATTTAATCTCACCATCTCCATTTCATCACTACGGGACGAGGAGTGGTCTTGGATTCCATCCTTGTGTTGTAGATATTCCTCCAATGCGCACGAAACGCTCCGCTTCTTGCTTCATCATGCGAACAGCTAAAGAGCGGAATTCTCTACCGGCCGGGCTCTTCCCCGAGCGTTGTAATTTAGATCTTTTCAAGCCAAGAGTGAACAGGTACTATCTAGGTAAGCATGTAGGTGAAACAACTTTAAATAGCCCTCATTTTGGCAACCGAAAAAAAATGTTTATCATGAGCTTTTCATATCTGAGGAATCAAGATGAGATGTCGGTTGGTTGTCATTTTCAGGGACAACAAGCCGACCGTGATTTCTTTGTAGTCACGGAATAGGCTAAGGCTAAAAAAAAAAAACAATTCATAGATATGTATTACCTGTTCTCTCTCGACTTGAAAGGATCCAAATTATAAAGCACGAGGAAGAGACCGGCCGGTAGAGAACTCCACTCCTTAGCTGTTCGCATGATGAAGCAAGAAGCGAAGCGCTTCGTGCGAATGTTGGCTGTAGTTAGCAAGTTGATTCTACCTGTATCACATCACACCTTCGACGACATCGTCACAAATCATCAGCTCTGCACAATGTGCTCCGCTGCCACCAAAATATAACTGCTGGAAGGTATACCTGGTTGGGGGACCGGCGGTAGCTGCTGCGGTGGCGGCTGCGCCCTTCCTTGCTGCTGGGGTTGGAGCGGTGACCGCTTCTCCTCGAGCGCTGGCGGAGCCGGTGGAGGGACGCCTGTGCTGCCCCCTCGCACCTGTGGGAGAAGCAATAAAATTAAGTTATGTATAACGTAATAAGACGTGCGTGTCACATGTTTACATTCATACGACTCCCGCCGGTTTTCCGTTAGGGGCAGATAATGAGGATCACCGCGAGTGACCATTGACCACCATTATACACGCTAAATTGGCAACACTGGTCTCCGGAACGTCAAATGTCACAGATAAAGAATAGATAATGTCAATGTCACTGGACATTGACATTATCTATTGTATGAAATGGCAAAACGTTGATATTGACAGCCACAACCTTGCAGATAGAGGCGCCAACTAGCAGGAATATGGCTGCCTTCAATGGTCATATAAATATACCGAGCCACTAAGTAGGTACGGAAGCGTAGGAAGCTCGGGTCGGGACCACCATTCCCCCATCTCAAACGCATGGGATCAAAGGCGCTTCGAAATTCATTTCTATACTGTGCTATAACGAGGTGGTAGGGTCTTCTTAACAAATCCAAGGGATCCCTTTGATAGCGCATTCTAACTTACTACAAGCGCCATCTGTTGGTGACTCGATGAAACTAGACAATAGCTGCGGGGTTTCCCTGTTCCAGGGCTATGTATGAAAATAATCTGAATGGTGACTGATTTCATAACGACTTCAGTTAAGTGTAATCACCGAAGCTAGTAATCATTCAATAACCCATGAGATAAGACGTCAGTATTTCATGCAGCCAAGATCAAAGACGAGTGTAATATTAATTATTGTTTCCAAGTAATGATTATCCTTGTTGATATTTCCGTATAATCATTTATTGAATAAACATTGGTTAAAGAAAAGCTATAAATTATCTTTTATTAGTCGTTTTATTTCATATTCCGAGAACTATAACTTGTATTTATACATGGTGGGTCAGAAAATATGGCAAATAATTAACCCACAGTATCGGCTATCGATTCTAAGTATATTGTATAGGTTTTAATTTTTTTTTGAGTTGGTAAAAAAAAATATTTTGTATAGGATTCAGCCGTCGCTCACACAACCAATCCCATATACAATTTTTTTTTTTGCCATATTTTCTGACCCACTGATAACGTCACGTGACGCTACATCGCTACTAAAGCGTCATGTTTTTACGTGGGCACAGCAGGCGTTCACAATTTATAAGACGTTATCACATCAAAAACGGACTGAAAAGAAACTCCCGCGTTTCCCGTTAGGATAGGAAGGGAATACAGAACGCCGCGTGGTTCTGTCCAAGCATACACCTAGCTCCCCTCGCTTCATCCACATCACATTCATGGATGTCATCCCTCTCATCATGTCACATATCTAAGCACTCATTTTTTATTTCTTTGCAGGCGACTATACTGAGGCGCCATCTTTTATGAAGCATCAGTAACTGAAGCGCGTTGACATTAAAAAATTAAAAGTGCAGTTGCAGCCAGCGAACAATTACTAGCGGTGCGCCAAAATCGAGTTTCAAGTTTTCAACAGAACCTGTTCAGTTTTCTGTATCGAAAAAGTGGTTTGACGTATGGAGCAAGCAACAAAATACTAGCGGATAAAATGAATTAAATATTTTTTTTTTTAATAATTTATGAGAGTTACTACAACACAATACAAATACTCTTTACATCACCCTTGGCCGTAAAGTGGGATTTTCTGCACGCTACGCGGTGAGAAAATGTCACGTCTTGGCCACTTTTGACAAACCACGGGCGGTAATTCGTAAAGAATTCACCACCCTAGGTCTGTAATGTACTATTATTGAACACTAACTAAAAAACAATTACACAAGTAAATACAAAGAACAAAGAAGAATGTCACACGAAAGTCACCTACAAGTCCCACAACAAGCGGCAGGCTCGGGGCAGGTACAGATCGCTGCACAGATCTTGAGCGGCGAGCGAAAGTAGGGGGGATTTCTGCGCATGGTTACGTTACGGCTGAAGGGCCAATAAACGTACGCGCATGGCATAGCGCCCGCCGCGTCCCGCGCCCCTCTGCCGATGAGACCTTATATTTGACTTCTGCGCATCGAAGAGCACCGCTCAAGTTCCGTGCCGATGCCTGTACTATGCATTGAAATGAGAATCTGGGCATAGGCCTCCCCCAAGGCTCGCTACTCAGACTGGTCCTGTGCTACTAGCTTCCAGCGGATTCCCGTGACCTTCACGATTTCATCGCTCCATCTTGTTGGAGGTCAATTGATAGCTCGTCTCCCTCTCCCTCCCGGTTCGCGGACGCTATACTTGAGAACTTTCTGGCATCATCGGCCATCTTTATCGCATTAACAACTATTTCCTATAGCTTATCTTGTCTAGTAAGCATAGTTTTTATAATACACTTGGCAGATAATTCTATAGACAATATCTGACTGACGTTCGAGTTATCAATATCGTCCGCGTCAGTCAAGCATCCTAAGCGCTAAACGTTCAAATCTTCCAACTTACACCAAACACGCTGCTACCAATGTATCAATTTGAAAACAACCAGTTTCAAGACTGCAAGGAGAATATTTAAACCGGCTTTATCTTCAAAGCGATTAAAATCATTATCGCTTGGAACAGTACGATCGAGTGCCTAAATAAATATGCATGGGTTTCAGTTTAAAAATCCAACCATATTCATGCAGTAGGAGAGTAGATAAGTAGGTAAATATTTTGGAACAGTTTTACTCTAGCACGATACAAAGTAAGAGCTTACTGCGTGCACGGTCGGCGGGAGGCGAGGTAGATAGATCTCTTTCGCTTTATATAGCTGGCCATTCTTCAAATGATAAATATTGTTCGCAATTACCTACTTGTTTCTAAAAAAAAAAAAATTGCTACCCTCTTCTCGGTTATACTTTAAATTATTTTTAGATAGTTAAATCCCTTACATACTTATTCATCATATTTTAAAGGTGCTTCCACTCCAATGGAGCCCAGAATTGTAGTTAGTAGGTACGTAAGCATAATCACAATTAAGGCTGATTTTGGTGTTATTAAATATAATGATTACAAATTGTACTATTATCAATGAAACTAGCTTTCAAAGGCGCTAACTAGCCTGTATAAAGTAATATAACGTTAATTTATTTTAGTGTAAGTTTATTGTACATTATACTACTGTATACTTTATGTTAAATAAAGACTTTGTAAAAACAAAAACAAAACTGCGTGCACGGCACGTAAGCAGTGTGTCATGTCTCACGTGATCTAAGCAGCTACGAGTAAGTAGGTATACCTACAACGCACGTGTACAAGCAACGCACGCGCCTCGGTGTGCCCTTACTTTATACCTATAGAACTTTTTGTCTAATAATCTACTGTGGGACAACTGCACTCATCAATAGAATGACATCATCATGAATTCCGGTTTATTTGGGAGCAAAAAAACTTGCATAAAAAGGTGTTACAGCACTGCTTTCGCGCTCTGACGTCACATCGCAAACACATTGATTCAATTCATTTATTCAACCAATTGGCAACATCAGGGATCTTGAAAAAGAATGAAATCTAAGAATTCACACAAGTCTATCAGATATTTTTGAGATCACGTATCACAAGTCTTCAGGAAAGTGCGAGAGGGACGGCGAATCGTGAATAAATACTGCTGCTCGGTGTTTTCAATGTAAAAAATGGCTTTAGGTCTTCAGTTTTTGTTGAAAGCTTGTTGGGCCACGGAAACAGCAAGCTGTAAATTCGCGGCGAAGAAAATGTTGATTTAATTCGAGTCTTTCGATTAGACCAACCATCCGAGCTGGGCTTTACAAAGAATGATCAAAGAAGACATCGTGAGGCTGTTCACAAAATTTCACGAGAATCGGTTAAGAAATGCGACATTTAGAGGAGAACAACCGGACATAGATTTAACTATGAACGACAAGGGAACGCCGCTGACATCCTTAAAAAAAATGAAGGCACATTTTAATGTACCCAAAGACCCTCGCCCACGGCCACTTTTTGTAGCTTTTTGCGCTACACATATCGCTATACTTTTAACTCTTTGATGTAAAAATGGATAGCGATATGTGTAGCGCAAAAAGCTACAAAAAAAAACCGGCCAAGTGCGTGTCGGGCCACGCGCAAATTATAGGGTTTCGAAGTTGACGATGCCCACAGTACCTTTCTAAGACTAACTAGCATCTAGCTAGCCTGTGGTATGACGTGCCCGCCCGACGCCCCTGCCGCTCGAGAAAAATCATCATTATAAGTTGGTCGACTATTACTCGTAAGTTTGTACAGCCTACTTAGCTGTGATAGTTTTCCTTTCAACTACGTTATATATGCCATAACCGTGATTTTTTTCAGCCATCCAAATACCACCATTTAGCTGGCAGGGGGGGGGGGGGACACGTGACTCTAACAAAAAATAGCACTTTAAAGCTTAATATTTCACAAACGCATCACTTAATCAAAAAATGGTTTCAACAAACCCACAATATTTTTTTAAGACCTATTCAACGATATGCCGCACCATGGGGTACGCAAGATAAAAAAATTACATCCCCACTTTACGAGTAGGGGGGGTACCCTATAAAAAATATATTTCAAAATTTTATTGTACCACTTTGTCAGCGTAACTAATATGTATATTCATGCCAAATTACAGCTTTCTAGAACTAAGCATCTCCGAGCAATAGTGCGGACAGACGGACGGACGGACGGACGGACGGACGGACATGGCGAAACTATAAGGGTTCCTTGTGGACTTCGGAACCCTAAAAAGGAAAGGCAAAGGTAGGTACTGTCTGCCAACGGACAGCCTAAACCAAAGGACCTAACCTCATCATGTCAGCAGAAAGACGTAGGTACATTATTAGACATAGGCCTCCCTCACGGCTCGCCACTCGGACCGGTCTTGTGCCACCCGCATCCATCGTACTCCTCCGATCTTCACCAGGTCGAATGAACCTAGACTAGATGCACGACACTATACAGAGTCCCCAGTACGCTCCTTTCTCCATACAAACGTAGTTACGTTTTATTTCGCAAACTACTTATCAGATTGGCACCAAATTTTACAAGTAATAGCGGAGCAGTGATATTTGTGTCCAGAATACATTTTGATTGTAATAAATTTAATAACAAGGAAACTAGGAGCATTTTAGTTTCCTCCATACAAACTTGAAAAATCAGTTTTTTGGCTGTAATTTAACTGTGTTTTATTTTACCACGACATTTACTAATTTCGGACACTCACAATAGTGATTTCATTATGTGTACCAATGTGATGATGTGTGATTTTAAACATATTAATACTGCAACTTGTAATCGCTAGCTGCATGGCCCGACAGAGATAGTACTGACAAGCTCTATCGGTAAAAAACAAAATGGCGGACGCTTTTTGCCTAATACTAAGGTCGACGACATCGCCCACGAATTCTTGTTCAAAATGGATTATAAAACGAATTCTCTATAAATAAGATCGTCATTCCGGGTCTCCACTCAAGGACTCTTCGAGCCCAGCGACTAACATCCATCCTAGCAATGTGTCCCGCCCATGCCCACTTTTTCTTTGCAATAACCACCATGACATCCTTCACTTTGGTCTTGCTCCTAATCCATTCTATCCGTCGACACTAGAGGGCGCGGCAGACCCCCACAGCGTTGGGTCGATGACATCAGACGACACGGAGGCCGGGACTGGATGAGAGGGGCGCAGGACCGCCGGAAGTGGAAACAAAGGGAAGAGGCCTACATCCAGGAATGGATACTTGTGCGGCCACCATGATGATGATGATGAAGATCGTCATTCCAAGCACTATACATGGTGGGTCACAAAATATGGCAAATAATTAACCCACAGTATCGGCTATGGATTCTAAGTATATTGTATTGTTTAATTTTTTTTGAGTTGGTAAAAAAAAATATTTTGTATAGGATTCAGGCGTCGCTCACACATCCAATCCCATATACAATTATTTTATTCGAAGAGACTTAAAGTCGACATTTGACAGTTGTCAACAACCATAGAACCTAAAACGTAGTACTCATTCATCGGTACGTCAAATCTGGTGTTGGTAAAGACTTAAGTAGTCCTGGCGGAAGACCAGCGCTGTTCTAAATGCCAGCACATGCTGAGCTAGGACAGGACCATTTCAACCATCACATGATCACACGCGAACGTTATTGTTAATTTTCTGTATACATTTATCTTCTTCTTTTTAAGTCGAAATTAAAGAGCTCGACTCATATTTACGAGACTCAAGAGCTCTTCTAGACTCGTGCATCCGAGTCCTTTTTCGAGTCTTATTGAGTGAAAACTTAAGCTGTAAGTGTAAGAGTGCCTAAAAAGAGAAGAGTCCAATAATGAAGGCTCAGTTTTGAAATGACTATGACAAAAAAATCATTCTTCATTCAAATTCGAAATTTAAGTTCTTCAGATATTGAACAAAACACGCGCGAGTCTCTTGTCGAAGACTCGAGCCCCCAACAAGTCCTTAGGAACACGAGCTTTGATTAATTGACTCTTAGTCGGTTGACAGTAAGGGTAGGTTGATTTAAACCGTCCGTCAAAGTTAACGGTAAATATTTTACTATGGGACAAAATGACGTTTCTTCGTTTCGATGGAATGAGAGCTCGGCGGCCATAACGACCAGGAGTTCGTCAACTATGCCTGAATCAATCCACCGTAAGTAACTCAAGAAAAAACCCGAGTCAAGTCTTAGAAAAGAAATTCTGCATAAGACTTGAATCTACCAACACTAGTCAAATAATCCGAGTGACTAGATTTTAAGACTCGTCGTCCACAAAAAAGAAAAACAAAGTGTTAAATATTAACATTTTACGCTGCAACAGTGTGATCGATGACTACGAGCGTTATCAGCATGATATCGCCTCAAGGCCCGCCGTAATCAGTTCGTTTCGAATCTGAGACGTTATTTAAAGTTATTTCTTTACTAGTCGCCAAGCTGAACGATAAACGATTTAATTTAGAGCAAAATTATTTATAACTAGTTTCGTCCGCGGAAGTATGCATTTTTCCGGGATAAAAAGTAGCCTATATGTTGACCAGTGTTATAAACTACCCCCATACCAAATTTTGTTGCAATCCGTCCAGTACTTTTTGGGTTAAATCCAGACATATAAACATACATAAAAAAAATCTAAAAATCGTTATTTTGTGTTTAGTATCGTTTATATAGTCCCCTCGACTTGATAGTTTCTTTTAATTTTCAAGTTTCAGACGCAACTTCTTGTACAGACTTATTATTAGTAAAGATAAAGATATTTTAAAGAAAATGTTTATACATCAATTAAAAACGTTTATCTATGCATGCTGTCAACGTCAAAAGTAGATGACCAATTTCCTACTTATTCCCTGTGATATTGGTTTACTATTACTACCTATATCTTATGTCAGTTGAAACGGCATGGTACAAAGTTATCATACACCTTAAACTCCAACCGATAAAATAAGTTGCAGTCAGCAGTAAATAGGCTTTGAAATAGACATCAAGCCGCACCGCAAAATAAAGACTTAATTTTATTACTATAGGTTCATAATTAAGAAACAGGAATGTCATCTACGTACACGCAAATTTGAGAATCATCACTTTTCTTTAGCAGATGTAAGTACATAACCTTGAACTTCATAGATTGTGAAAAATGAGTTGAGCAAGTGTGAAAAAAATCGAAGTTTCAGACGGCTAACGCCATCTAGTCGAACTGAGGCGAACTAGTGTTATTCACAACGGAGTAAACGTACGGCAATACGTTTGATAAAGCATGCGCTTTCAAATACAAATGGTTTATTCAATCAATTGCCATTTACTCGCCAGAAAAATGCCGTAGTAGAGTTGAACTAGTGCCTATCATGCAGTGAAATTTCTGGTACAGAGTCATTCCATTTTAGGCCTCAGGCTACTACCAACATGCCTCGATGACGAAACTTTCAGTTTACTACGAAAGCAATGAAGGAGTTTGTCTAGAGGATGAATTTTATAAGCTCTTTTTACACATCACTTAACAAGCAGCTCATCTTACACAAGCGGAATCCCGCAAATTCCGAGATCCCGCGGGATCGTAAATCGCAAATTCCGAGAACCCACCGAGATCACAAATAACATGCGGGATTGGATGCCCTAGTGTAGACTGTAGACCTCCGTATTTACACTAATTTATTACACTTTATTTGGTCAGGTGTTAATTAGCGTAATGTCGTCAATGGAACATAATAAAACTGGCATGACTTCCTTACATTGTGTCGGAAATTTACTACTACTACTGCAGCCTATTTGCGTCCCACTGCTGGGCACAGGCCTCCTCTCATCACGAGAGGGTTTGGGCTATAGTCCCCACGCGGGCCCAATGCGGATTGGGGACTTCACACACATCTTTGAATTACTTCGCAGATGCGTGCAGGTTTCCTCGCGATGTTTTCCTTCACCGAAAAGCTCAGTGGTAAATTCAAATTGAATTTCGCACATAAGTAAACGGAAATTGACTGGTTGAGTTCAAACTGAAGCATCCATACTTGATATCATACAATTTATAAATGCGAAGGTAAGGGGATGATTCTTATATATGGAAAACAGAATTCTTTGCGACTTCCTTGAAACCGGGCGTGGTAGCCTGTAGGCATCCAGGCTAGGAGCAGGTCTTAACTAGCTTCAGGTATTAGTCGCCTTTTGCCATGCCGGCTAGGGCGCGGGAAAACTATTATTTATCCGTCCTGCATAGATAAAAAAATACACAATTTGCTAAATAAACCTATATTTGTATAATTTTTTATCTATCAACATGGTAGCATCTGTATTAATTGTTTAATCAGCAGCCAAGAATTCAAAAAGTGCACAGAATTCGTGCCGTATTCCAGAATCTGGCCCGTCGCCAGAACGAAACGGTAGCGTTTGTCAACGTTGGGTTTATTTTCTGTTAAAGGATCTACTTTAGCCTCTTTGACTATTTCACTAGTCAGGCGTCGGCAAACCGAGACGCATGCGGCTCTTTGAAGGGTTAGTTGCAGTTGCAGCCCTTCAAGTTCCTCTAAAAAGTTTTTTATGTTCAAATGAGATCAAATCTTTGTAAAAAGCGCTAGTTGTCTTTACTTCGAACCCACTCAGCGTAACCACTACCCACTGCAGCCTCGTCCGTATAACAACAGTAAAAGCCTGAAACAGAAGACTGCGGCTATAAGAGCTTCCGAAAAGTCATCATTTTTATGAAATTAGGCTCTTGGCCTCAAAAGTTTGCCGACCTAGACTAGATGGTGAGAATATGAGTTGAAATTTACGTGATAGCTCGCCGGTTTTACGACCGGCCAGTCCTATCATCTCTAATACAGTTCAGAGGTTTTCACAAATCAGAAGCGCAAGCGCAAGTGACCTTGGCATTACACGGTTTAGGTATTACGCAAGCGTACACTATACTTACATATTCCTATACAAACAAACTCTAAATTAGACCGAGGCACCGGAAGCTGGGTTTATGATGGATTCTCGCGTTAATATTGTTATTTTAACCTCCTGAGACTGCTGTCAATTTTGCTCAAAAAAATTGAAATATTATGAACAATGTCACTCAAGAGGATAAGTTTCCTAAGGGAATAATGTTATGTCGGTTTTTCTTTAGGTGTCATTCAGTCAGTTATTAAAACAAAGAAATGTCTAGCATTAAACGATTCACAAATAATTCAGTTTTGACATGTATATTACACTTCTTTTGATGACGGACAACGCATGAAAGAAGATTTGTTCAGAACTCCCGCTTATTCACCTTTTTTAAAAACTTAACTCTATTCTGCGTCGTAATAAGGTAAAAATAGGCGTGACATTCTTAAAACAAGGAAACGCTTCAATTTACACAAGAGTAATTAACATAAAAACTTGTTTGGCGAATCACTAACGTGACCTAGTGACGGGTAAGATTTGAAGAATTGTAAATTCTACTGTTCTAGTTTACTAATTTATAATTATTTCCAAATTCCATTTTAGGTACAGTCAAGGGCATTAATATGTATACACTTTTGGACCTTAACACAACGGAATAGGATGCAAAAGTGTACATATATTAATGCCCTTGACTGTAACCCGAATAGCTCAGTTCAGTTGGCATGTTGGCATTTGATTTGATAGTGAATCCCTAGACCCAGCCTGAAAAAAACCGGCCAAGTGCGTGTCGGACCACGCGCAAAGTATAGGGTTCCGAAGTTGACGATGCCCACAGTACCTTTCTATTCTAAGACTTATTAGCATCTAGCTAGCCTGTGGTATGACGTGCCTGCCCGACGCCTCTGCCGCTCGAGAAAAATCATTGGTTTTTTAATCATTTCATAAGTTGGTCGACTATCACTCGTAAGTTTGTACAGCCTACTTAGCTGTGATAGTTTTCCTTTCAACTACGTTATATATGCCATAACCGTGATTTTTTTCAGCCATCCAAATACCACCATTTAGCTGGCAGGGGGGGGGGACACGTGACTCTAACAAAAAATAGCACTTTAAAGCTTAATATTTCACAAACGCATCACTTAATCAAAAAATGGTTTTAACAAACTCACAATATTTCAAGACCTATTTAACGATATGCCGCACCATGGGGTACGCAAGAAAAAAAAATTACATCCCCACTTTACGAGTAGGGGAGGTACCCTATAAAAAAATATATTTCAAAATTTTATTGTACCACTTTGTCAGCGTAACTAATATGTATATTCATGCCAAATTACAGCTTTCTAGAACTAACCATCTCCGAGAAATAGTGCGGACAGACGGGCGGACGGAAGGACGGACGGACGGACATGGCGAAACTATAAGGGTTCCTTGTGGACTTCGGAACCCTAAAAAAAAGCCGCGGTGGCCTAGTGGTTCGACCTACCGCCTCTCATGTAGAGGGTCGGGGATTCGATTCCGGCTCGCACCTCTAAGTTTACTTATGTGCGAAATTCAATTTGATTTTACCACTGAGCTTTTCGGTGAAGGAAAACATCGTGAGGAAACCTGCACTCGTCTGCGAAGTAATTCAAAGATGTATGTGAAGTCCCCAATCCGCACTGGGCCCGCGTGGGGACTATAGCCCAACCCTCTCGTGATGAGAGGAGGCCTGTGCCCAGCAGTGGGACGCAAATAGGCTGTAGTAGTAGTGACTCTGCCTGCTGCGCTTAAGGTGGCGGGAATAAATTATAGACAAATTACGAAAATTATTATTTACATCACCCTTGGCCATAAAGTGGGATTTTCTGCCCGCTACGCGGAGAGAAAAACTCACTTCTTGGCCAAGGCAAGATGTAAAACTTTTGACAAACCACGGGTGGTAATTCGTAAAGCCCCAGATCGCATATTTATGGCCCTCACCTTCGGTTCGGGCCACAGAAACCTGCGATCTGGGACATTTACGAATTCACCACCCTAGGTCTGTAATGTACTATTTTTATCGTTAAACATGTATTGGAAGAACAGAGACCGCAAAACATTGTAATTATCAGTAAATAAATAAAAAAAACATCTAACCTTCCGTATAATCACTATTGTCAACCCAACAACTACTGTAATTGAAAAAAAATGCAACATTGTTGTAGATAAAAACCTAAGCATTCCAGCGTAAACAATTTGTAATTATGAAAAACTAGCTTCTGCCCGCGACTTCGCCCTCCCTCGGTTATCGCGCTCCCGCGGGAACTATGCGCTTTTCCAGCATAAAAAGTAGCCTATGTCCTTTCCCGGGACTCCAACTACCTCCATACCAAATTTGAACCAAATCGATCCAGCGGTTGAAGCGTGAAGAGGTAACAGACAGACAGACAGACAGAGTTACTTTCGCATTTATAATATTAATTAATATGGATTACTTTTGATACTATAGCTGTGCATTCCTTAAAGTAGATCTCGAAATTAAATGCGTTTTAGAATAATCTCGATTTTTGAAAAGATAGTATAATACCCAAACAAACTTTTGATGTCACATTTTTTTTTTGGTAATCCGTTCATTAAACCCTTTCTTTTTGATACCCCACTCGATAGGCTTTGACAAAACAAAACATTTTTGGAAACGTTCCAAAAGTTACCTATTTTGTTTTTTACAATTTTGATATACTCACTTCCTCAGTGTCACTCTCACAATTAAGACGAATCCAACGACACCTCGCATGCTAAAATCCATCAAGCCATTTAGGCTACAGAGCGTGCCAAAGAAATACATACATACATACACTCGAAAAAGATAACCCTCCTTCTAGCGCAGTCGGGTAAAAATAGAAATGCTACTCTTTATACCTACATTGCCATGGGGTTATTGTTTGCCATAGGTAACAAACAGTGTCGGTGGTTGCAATCGAAACGATGGCCATGAAGCTGGCCACCCCATTTTTGCTACCCACAAAAGGCATCGCTACATCGTTAGTTCATCGTTGGTTCACGTTAGTTCACATAGTTAAATCGTTAGGATCACATGACTTCATGGATTTTTTTCGAAATCTTTGTGGGGCGAGCCAGCTTCACGCTAGCCACCCCATTCAACAAATGTCCAAATTTTTTTCACTATATAGCTAGATAATCGTTAGTTCACGTAAGTTCACCATAAAATATCGTTAGGACCACATCGCAACATTTTTTTTTTAATTTTTGAAGTGTGGTGGCCGAGTTCACGCTAGCCACCCCACAGTCGCTATCTCAAAATAAAAATTACACGCGGTTTAGGCATCGTTAGTTCACGATAGTTCAGCCATCAGAAAGGTTAGGACCACATTAGATTAGCCAGAAAAAATTAAAACATAAATCTCTATCAGGAACAAATTTACCGCCATACGAAATGAAACCTTATTGCCACACTTTAAGGTTCACTTTCGTATGGCAACGAATTGCCAAATATTTGTGGGGCTGGCCAGCTTCACGCTAGCCACCCCATTCAACAAATGTCCAATTTTTTTCGCTATATAGCTAGATAATCGTTAGTTCACGTAAGTTCACCATAAAATATCGTTAGGACCACATCGCAACATTTTTTTTTAATTTTTGAAGTGTGGTGGCCGAGTTCACGCTAGCCACCCCACAGTCGCTATCTCAAAATAAAAATTACACGTGGTTTAGGCATCGTTAGTTCACGATAGTTCAGCCATCAGAAAGGTTAGGACCACATTAGATTAGCCAGAAAAAATTAAAACATAAATCTCTATCGTGAACAAATGTACTGCCATACGAAATGAAACCTAATTGTCAGACCTTAAGATTCAATTTCGTATGGCAACAGATTGCCAATTGTCAGTGACGGTTTGCTGACAATTAGACATTCTACGTCGTTATTCATAACTGCTCGGTGATTGACCTCCATCTTGCCTGATGGAAAGTGACGATGAGACCTACGGTGTGGCTTACCGAGTCAGTTATACCTATTCACGCAGGCATGAACAAACAAAGGAAGACGGCAGTTGAATGGAGGTATGTATGTACAGCATTTAGATCAGTCAGTATGCGAAAGTAACTCTGTCTGTCTGTCTGTCTGTTACCTCTTCACACTTCAACCGCTGAACCGATTGAAATGAAATTTCGCACGGAGATAGTTGGGGTCCCGGTAAAGGAAATAGGCTACTTTTTATCATGGAAAAACCCATAGTTCCTGCGGGAACGCGATAACCGGTTTCCACGCGGGTAGAGTTGCGGGTAGAAGCTAGTAATATTATAAATGCGAAAGTAACTCTGTCTGTCTGTCTGTTACCTCTTCACACTTCAACCGCTGGACCGATTTCGATGAAATTTGGTATGGAGATAGTTGGAGTTCCGGGAAAGGACATAAGCTACTTTTTATCCCGGAAAAACGCATAGTTCCTGAGGGAACGCGATAACCGAATTCCATGCGGGCGAAGTCGCGGGTAGAAGCTAGTTTTATAACAATGAAAAATGCTTTATTTCTGCTTAGATATTAATTTCGTAGGTCTTCAGCAGTAAATGTTGGTATGAACTATTATGACTAAAATCAATAAAATGCAGTTTTTCAATATGTACAATTCATTTTTTAAAACGCTAGTTTAATTCCCGGATTGAGTACTAGTTTTTTTAATCTATGAATGTAATTTAACTAGTCACTAAGTCGGGTATTACCCGGGTTTCAGATTGCACCGGTTTTTGCATTCCCTAATATATACCTACTAACATGGAAGTAAGTACATAATAATAAATATGATACATCCATAGTAATATATTAATCCATGTCCATATTAATATTAAAAATGCGAAAGTAACTCTGTCTGTCTGTCTGTTACCTCTTCACGCTTGAACCGCTGGACCGATTTGGATGGAATTTGGTATGGAGATAGTTGGAGTTCCGGGAAAGGGCATAGGCTACCTTTTATCCCGGAAAAACGCATAGTTCCCGCGGGAACGCGATAAAAAATTGGCTTTGTCCTTTCCCGGGACCCCAACTATCTCTCTCTATGCCAAATTTCAGAGACAGAGTTACTTTCGCATTTATAATATTAGTATGGATGTGTTTGTGTATTATTTATTTATATGTATTTATGTAACTACCTATATTTGTTCAATACACCTCTGTGGAAACTACGGGCCTAACGAAAATGTCCGGGGCTCAATGTTTCCGTTTCCGTAGCCAGCGGTGGCGCGGGCGCGGGGACAGGGTGCGGGAGGGGCTTGCCGCTATGCGGGGGCAAATACTCTGCTAGACACTCCCGCGCAGTGTTGCCAGTCCGTGCATTTTAGCACGGTTTAGCGTGCTTTTTTGAGTACGTGCGCTCGCCAAAAACGTGCCAAAACCGTGCTTTATTTTCCAGAAGAAACAAGCCGTATTTGCGTAAATTGGGTAATTTTAATACCAGGCGCGGTCCCAGACAAAGATTTGGGGGGGGGGGGGGTCATGTTAATATTGGGGGGGGGGGGTGAAGGGTGATCCCTAGAACCGCCACTGTTAAATACTTGCTTGGCTAGCTAACCACTCAATCGTATGATATATATGACATTGAACAGAGCGGCTCTAGCCCATGTGGCGCCCGTGTGCAACCAGTACCTGGTTTCCTCTAGTAGGAGCGGGGTCAAAATGGAATATTTACAATTATATTTTCAAACGGAAATTCGGGTATCGGAAAGCAAAAAGTGTTTTTTAGTAAGGAAGGGGTTACAATTATAAAAAAATAACCACTTTGTAGTTCTTTTATAAATATTTAATAATAAAGTAAAAACTATTATATGAAGAGCAATTCATAGCTACGTCAATACTCAAGTGTCAAAAGTTCATTCTTACAGATTTTAGACTATAATTATTTATGACAAAAATAGAAAAAGGTATGCTATATTGGTTTGGGCATATGGAAAGGATGAATGAGAGAAGACTGACAAAAAGTATTTATATGGCTAGTGTGAATGGAGGTGCTGGAAGAGGAAGACCGAGGCGAATGTTCTTGGATCAAATTCAGGACAATCTGATTAAAGGCCAAGTCAAAAGTACTTTAAACCGACGAGCGTGTATGCGGAACGGGATGAAAGTTGAAGAAGCGAGAGAAGTATGCAAGAGTCGTAGCAAATGGAAAGAAGTTTCATTTTTCATTTAGAAATTTCTTTATTATATAATAATAATACAATTTTACGGAGTATAAAACTGCATGAGTACAATTAAATACGAAACAATAGTTACAAGGTTACTTTATCAGACTAAATCGCCTCTTAAAGTTTATACAGTTATTATTTTGTGTTTATGTACTAGTTTAATCAATATTATACAGTTTTCATTATTGTTTAAATAACAATTTACTTTTTTAACCTATGAACTTATTAGTATTAAGTACATTTATAAAATGGAAAGAAGTGGTCTCTGCCTACCCCTCTGGGAAAAAGGCGTGATATTATGTATGTATGTATGTATTATTTATTAAGTACGTATAGGTATGACACATATCAAGCAACGTCGCGGTACCTACATTACACTATCTAACAAAAAAATCAAATAAATAAGTATTTCGTTGTTCAAAGGTTAGGTACTTACCTACATACAAGTAAGACCTAAATAAATAGCTAAGTAGGTATACTAGCAAGAACATATTAAAGCATTTTAACTTACCGTTGCGTCGTTTGTTCCGCTTCCGCACTGCACTAGGAATCCGGGACACTTGTGTCCCGTGAGTGGGTACATAATAATCCATATCCATCCTAATATTATAAATGTGAAAGTGTGTTTGTTTGTTTGTTTGTCCTTCCTTCACGTCGAAACGACTGGACGGATTTGAATGAAATTTGGTATGGAAATAGTTTGGGACCCTGGGAATAACATACTACTACTACTACAGCCTATTTGCGTCCCACTGCTGGGCACAGGCCTGCCCTCATCATGAGAGGGTTTGGGCTAAGTCCCCACGCGAGCTCTGTGCGGATTGGGGACTTCACACATGTCTTTGAATTACTTCGCAGATGCGTGCAGGTTTCCTCACGATGTTTTCCTTTACCGAAAAGCTCATGGTAAATTCAAATTGAATTTCGCAAACTTAGAGGAGCCAGAATCGAACCCCCGATCCTCGGCATGAGAGGCGGTAGTTCGAACCACTAGGCCACCACGGTTCCTATCATATAACATAGGCTACTTTTTATCCCGGGAAAACGCAAAGTTCCCGCGAGAACGCTATAACCGAATTCCACGCGGGTGAAGCCGTGGGCAGAAGCTATTAGTATAACATAATTCTTGCGTGACTTAAAAAAAACCGGCCAAGTGCGTGTCGGGCCACGCGCAAAGTATAGGGTTCCGAAGTTGACGATGCCCACAGTACCTTTCTAAGACTTATTAGCATCTAGCTAGCCTGTGGTATGACGTGCCCGCCCGACGCCCCTGCCGCTCGAGAAAAATCATTGGTTTTTTAATCATTTCATAAGTTGGTCGACTATGACTCGTAAGTTTGTACAGCCTACTTAGCTGTGATAGTTTTCCTTTCAACTACGTTATATATACCATAACCGTGATTTTTTTCAGCCATCCAAATACCACCATTTAGCTGGCACTGAGGGGACACGTGACTAACAAAAAATAGCACTTTAAAGCTTAATATTTCACAAAGGCATCATTTAATCAAAAAATGGTTTTAACAAACCCACAATATTTCTTTAAGACCTATTCAACGATATGCCGCACCACGGGGTACGCAAGACAAAAAAAAAACATCCCCACTTTACGAGTAGGGGAGGTACCCCATAAAAAAAAATAGTACATTATTGCAGAGGCCGCCAAGTAGCGCTTTGCCGGACGAGTCAGTTAGAAGGCTGAGCGAAGCGAAGCCTTCTATTAGTACGAGTCCGGCAATTGCAATTGCGGCCGAGGTATATATAATGCTTTTCTCAAACAGCGAGGAAATACGTAAGGTTAGTCGGGGCAATTGCGCCAGGATGGGGTAAGTGCGCCTAACATAAATATATCGAAACCTATAAATATTACGCAACTAGTAGTTGGCTGTTTACAAGGCATAGGGGCGAAATAAATTTAGGCGCACTTACCCCACATCAGTATTTACTACTTCCATGATCGTGGATGATTTGGCCATAGAAGTTGTACTTATTACCTCCATGGATTTGTCAGTTTCGGTTTCGGGGCAAGTGTGCCAGGATGGGGTAAGTGCGCCTAACATAAATATATCAAAACCTATAAATATTACTCAACTAGTAGTTGGCTGTTTACAAGGCATAGGGGCGAAATAAATGTAGGCGCACTTACCCCACATCAGTATTTACTACTTCCATGATCGTGGATGATTTGGCCATGGAAGTTGTACTTATTACCTCCATGGATTTGTCAGTTTCGGGGCAAGTGCGCCAGGATGGGGTAAGTGCGCCTAACATAAATATATCGAAACCTATAAACATTACTCAACTAGTAGTTGGCTGTTTACAAGGCATAGGGGCGAAAGAAATTTAGGCGCACTTACCCCACATCAGTATTTACTACTTCCATGATCGTGGATGATTTGGCCATGGAAGTTGTACTTATTACCTCCATGGATTTGTCAGTTTCTCTACAGAGGTGTCTCAAATAGCAAGCGAATTAAAAAAAACACACACACGACAATAATGTTTTTGCTGGCCAAGGCCGGCAATGGACAGCCTCGCGTCTTCTTTTTTTGAAAGTAACACGAACATTTCCGAGCATGTTTGAGAAAAATATATTGTACCACTTTGTCAGCGTAACTAATATGTATATTCATGCCAAATTACAGCTTTCTAGAACTAAGCATCTCCGAGCAATAGTGCGGACAGACGGACGGACGGACGGACTGGACATGGCGAAACTACTAGGGTTCCTTGTGGACTTCGGAACCCTAAAAAAGGTACGTCCGGCTGGCTTTTAGTGTAAAAATGGCCGGCTTTTTTCTGGGCAGAGTCCGGCTTTTTCATTTTTGGAGGTGGCAACCCTACGCAAATAAATAATAACAATGAAAATATGATTTAGACGCATCAGCGAATTGCTGCCTGTCTAAAATTAAATAAATAAATATTACTTCTCATCTCATGCAAACCGACTTAGATAAGTAGGTAGGTATGCCAAACATTTTTTGAGGTCGGTGCCAGTCGGTCGAGGTTGGTCCTTGCTTAGTTAGCTACTTAATTGCTAACTATCTACGAGTACTTACCTGCAATCTCTTACTGCTTTACATGATTATCAAAGTCGTTTTCTTCATTGATGACAATCGAGTTCGTTTTGAAAAGCTTTAGTTGCCTTTGCCACCAATTCTCGACATCCTGTCCTATCTTCGGATTTGCTCAGTGGTCATAACTGGGAGGCCTATGAGAGCATCATTACATATCAGGATTCTAACATTCACCCACGCCGCACCATCTGGCACCGACCTCAAAAAATGTTTTGGCGTAGGTAACCTACCTTCTTATCTAAGTCGGTTTGCTGGTATGCGATGAGAAGTGTTAAGTATTTGTGCCTTTTTGAAGTCGGTTTAAAACTTACATTATGGCCAAGGTGTGACGTACAAAATATTATTATAATTAGTCCGTCAATCAATAAAATATTGGACACGTATTTTCTCTTTTGTCAATCAAACAAAAAATAACAAAGATACAGCGTTCGAAAGTGGAGGCTTTTGACGTCACATTAATTGAGTAAAAAGTTTAGCTACCCAAGTGTGACGTCACGCGAGAGTTTATTATATCTTCATATTTTTTGTTTAATTGATTACCGAAAATCGAATTCCCAATCTCCAAGTCCATTGTTTCCCGCTGATAAATCCTATCCTACTAATATCATAATTGTGAGATGATGTTTGGATGTTTGTTACTCATTCACGCAATAACGGCTGAACGGATTTAGATAAAACTAGGCGTACAGATAGATAATGATCTGGATTAGACATAGGATACTTTTTATCCCGGAAAAAGACCGGGAACAGGAATTCTGGAGCCTTTGCGGACGAGGTCGCGGCCAGAATAACGGTAGCGTACGGATACATAAAGATCTGGATTGAGACATAGAGCTCTTTTTATCTCGGGAAAACATCGGGAACCGGAATGCTGGAGCATACGCGAATGAAGTCGCGGGCAGAAGCTAGTATAGTATAGATTTAGGACAACTTACACAAAAAGCCAAATTAGTTACTTAGGTGTACTGTAGTTCTCCCATAAAATACTACGTCAATTGGTGAAAACCGTTTAAAAATCCATTGGGTAGTTTTTGAGTTTTTTTTACTACTGAGGCTGGCAAACAAGCAGGTGGGTCACCTGTGGTAAGTGATCACTGATCACCACCGCCTACATACACCCGCAGCACCATGGCAACTGCAGATGCGTTGCCATGTGATTACCCCGGCTGTCTTACCCTCCGGACCGGAACACAACAGTGCAAACACTGTTATTTGGCGGGGGATTAATGGGTAAGACCGTGGTAGCTATCCGGACGAACCTGCACGAGGTCCTACTACCTCAAAACCACCAGTTTACCACGAGCATACAGACAGACGCGAGGGGAGACTTTGTTTTATAATTTAAAAAAAATGTGTATGTACAGATAGGCATTAATATAACTTCGACCATATGCTTAAACTCGTAACTCAGTTGGGAGTGTTTAGGTAGGTATGTAGGTACTATTGACCCTCCTAAGTTACATTTTCGTAATGTGTCCAAGGCCTCCATTATGCTAAAGACGAGCGCTGATAAATGTTTAATGAATGAATGGTTTATTTATTTCGAACACACACAGTCGGACCATGTCACAAAAAATAAAAATAAGTTCCGGCATCAATTACAAAAATTTAAGTAAATTCAAAGAAATAAATTAAAATACATTAAATTTGTAACATTGATATTTGATACTATAAGATCAAACAAAGCAAAATTCAATCGCGCAGGGTCGCGGGTCCACCTGTCTGCCTGCGCGGACCGGTGGTCGAGGGGTTGAGAGTGTCGCTCTCGACCCCTCGACGCTCGCCCGCCCCGTAAGCGGGACCCCAACTATCTCCATACCAAATTTCATCGAAATCGGTTCAGCGGTTGAAGTGTGAAGAGGTAACAGACAGACAGACACAGTTACTTTCGATTCTTTCTTTTGATCTAAATGCTGTACATAGGTACATACCTCCATTCAACTGCCGTCTTCCTTTGTCTGTTCATGCCTGCGTGACATAGACATATATAATACTTCGTATAGACCGGGTCTACGCACATGACATATAAGCCCACTTTGTTGGTGCCCAAAATTGCCCAATCCAAGTTTGGTCACCAATCGTGACACAGTGCTCAGCGAGACACCAGCGCGTGCGGATGTCAAACAACATATACGCAACCCTTAAAAAATGCCGACTTGCGTGATAAAAGGCTGCAGAAATCACGTAGGCAAAGTGAAAAAGTGTCATGAAATATCGTTTCATCGGTGATTAACATTACCTTGTGTTTATTCCATCAATCGAAATATTTTTGTTAACAATAAATTTATGACACGACGTCGCCATATTTACGCCATGTTACGGAGTTGCCATAGTTACGGAGACTGCTTGTTAAAGTAACCTTGTAAGGACGTCATTTTTACACATGAAGAATTTCACGTGAGATGTTTAATTTGGACTTCTAAGAAAATATAAATAAATAATTATTATGTCAATAAATAAACAAAAGTTGATTTATGAATCATGTTTTATTAGAAAAAAGGATATTACAGCATTCACGTCGCTTGTACTAAATAAAATAAAAAAGTCAGCAACACCTCTCGTTACGTCACTGCGAGGTTATAGCGCGCAAAACATTCTCGTAGTTCATGCAGTTGACCACCAGACGGCGCTGTATTTCGTTGTATGAAGAAAGTGGTGACTGAATGTTCGGATGGGCCTATCCCTAAGTATAAAAATCATTGCTGCGTGAATAGGTACGAGGATTATGCCAAAAAAATCTAGTTACTCAAAAATTATGAGATTATTTTTTTATTGTTGATATCTATCTTTCAAAGTATTCGTACTGAGCATGAATACACTGTTCCTTGCGTTTAAAACACTTGGAAAATATATCTGTCCACTAATTTCCGAGGTATTTGGAAAAGAGTGGACAGAGATATTTTCCAAGTGTTTCCAAGAAATTTCAGGCAGCTAGTGCATCTTCCTTGCAGTCAGATCTCTTTCCTTTATTTTTTTGAGGCGTTGTCGTGGTGCCAAAGAAGGTGCCGGATTTGTGACTTCAGTCGCTTGTCACTCCAAGCTGATAATACTGCGGGGGCACAAACTGTCACATACTACTCAGAATTAACTACTTTTTGATCCCGAAGCACCACATTTGCCATATGACCGGTCTTACAAAAAAAAAAGTGGCGAGCATTTGTTTCTGCGTGTTTCGCGCACGGCGACATTTTGTTGGTGTTGGCTCAACATCAAAGCACCATACTGTCGATTGTCGCTTTTTTTCGGGATCGTAGTTATGCAGCCATATTTCGTCACCATTAAGTTCTTATTGACTTAACGGCGAATCAAAAAAGTCAACGACTTAGATATGTCAAATTGTCAGCCAACCGTCACTGACAAGTGTCAATTTGGTGAAATATTCCTATGGGCCGGATAGAATGGGCAATCCGTTGCCATACGAAATTGAATCTTAAGGTCTGACAATTAGGTTTCATTTCGTATGGCAGTACATTTGTTCACGATAGAGATTTATGTTTTAATTTTTTCTGGCTAATCTAATGTGGTCCTAACCTTTCTGATGGCTGAACTATCGTGAACTAACGATGCCTAAACCACGTGTAATTTTTATTTTGAGATAGCGACTGTGGGGTGGCTAGCGTGAACTCGGCCACCACACTTCAAAAATTAAAAAAAAATGTTGCGATGTGGTCCTAACGATATTTTATGGTGAACTTACGTGAACTAACGATTATCTAGCTATATAGCGAAAAAAATTGGACATTTGTTGAATGGGGTGGCTAGCGTGAAGCTGGCCAGCCCCACAAATATTTGGCAATTCGTTGCCATACGAAAGTGAACCTTAAAGTGTGGCAATAAGGTTTCATTTCGTATGGCGGTAAATTTGTTCCTGATAGAGATTTATGTTTTAATTTTTTCTGGCTAATCTAATGTGGTCCTAACCTTTCTGATGGCTGAACTATCGTGAACTAACGATGCCTAAACCGCGTGTAATTTTTATTTTGGGATAGCGACTGTGGGGTGGCTAGCGTGAACTCGGCCACCACACTTCAAAAATTAAAAAAAAAATGTTGCGATGTGGTCCTAACGATATTTTATGGTGAACTTACGTGAACTAACGATTATCTAGCTATATAGTGAAAAAAAATTGGACATTTGTTGAATGGGGTGGCTATCGTGAATCTGGCTCGCCCCACAAAGATTTTGAAAAAAATCCATGAAGTCATGTGATCCTAACGATTTAACTATGTGAACTAACGTGAACCAACGATGAACTAACGATGTAGCGATGCCTTTTGTGGGTAGAAAAAATGGGGTGGCCAGCTTCATGGCCATACGGAACTGAAAAGAACCATCAATCTGGGAAGATTTGCCAGCATTT
>OZ020299.1:5991426-6047694 GCA_963971205.1 Aethes cnicana
CCGCCACTTCAACTGACGGGAAACCATCAATGGGTTACGTGATCAACTTTTTCATCACACTCGCTCAAAACTCTATCTCTAAGGCCCACATTAAGTTAAGACCACGGGCTTTCGAGATTTGTTATGAGCACACGGGCCGTAATGATGATGATGATGAATACAAATTAAAAAGTAAAAACTACTTAAAAAGCCGCGTCATTGTCAGTGGCCAGTACGAATTGAATATTTGAAAATAAACAAAAAAGGTTTATTCGCAACATAATATGCTCGCGATGCCGATTAACCTACAGGCACAAGTTCACGTCGTCCTCGTGAATATTTCCTGTATTTTCCTCGCAAGTGTGATGAAAAACATTGTGTGTATTGTGGAGACTGGCCGAGCACAATCGGTTAGTTGTCACATTTTCTTTCAAAAATAGGTAATTTTAAGTGTAGAATTGTGTACTACGGGCGGTATAGGAATTGCAATCTCGAGCCCTTTTAAGTTTGTAAATGTAAATAAGCAGACAAACAAAACAAAGACAAAAATAAGATTAAAAACAAATAATTCAAATTCAATCATTTATTCAGCAAATTGGCCACATAGGGGCACTTTTACAAGTCAGAAAAAGAATTTACCAGCGCTTCCTAGACCCATTGCTTGAGAAGAAGCGCCGCAACAAACTCAAGCAGAAGGCCTTTTTTCAATATTTCCACATAGTTACAAAATTTACATTTGCATTACATGTATAAAATATAGTACATTACAAACCTAGGGTGGTGAATTCGTAAATGTCCCAGATCGCAGGTTTCTGTGGCCCGAACCGAAGGTGAGGGCCATAAATATGCGATCTGGGGCTTTACGAATTACCGCCCGTGGTTTGTCAAAAGTTTTACGTCTTGCCTTGGCCAAGAAGTGAGATTTTCTCTCCGCGTAGCGGACACAAAATCCCACTTTATGGCCAAGGTGATGTAAAATATACATGGTGGGTCAGAAAATATGGCAAATAATTAACCCACAGTATCGGTCATCGATTCTAAGTATATTGTATAGGTCTTTAATTTTTTTTGAGTTGGTAAAAAAATATATTTTGTATAGGATTCAGGCGTCGCTCACACAACCAATCCCATATACAATTATTTTTTTTACCAACTCAAAAAAAAATTAAAGACCTATACAATATACTAAGAATCGATAGCCGATACCGTGGGTTAATTATTTGCCATATTTTCTGACCCACCATGTATAGGTACTAAAATTACAATGAAGGGATGTTAGTCCCTAACTCAAGCTTAAATCTTATAGATGTATAGTACAAACCTGTCATTAAAAATACCTGTGTAACTAAATGTTGAAAGCGCCTCTCGCAGGGTGAAACTAGTTGGAGCTTGTACTCTACATTTCCGAACCTAGGCTCCGGCGGTAAACTGCCGTAGGCTTCGTCCCCTGAGTCGTCGCCATCGGATGTGCTGGAAATAATAGGAATAACATACATACATACATAATATCACGCCTTTTTCCCATAGGGGTAGGCAGAGACCACTTCTTTCCATTTGCTACGACTCTTGCATACTTCTCTCGCTTCTTCAACTTTCATCTCGTTCCGCATACTTGCTCACATAATAGGAATAAGCATAGAAGAATTATGGTAAACTTAGTAAGCAAGTAAATAACACTTTATTGTACACCACAAAATAAATACACACACAAAAATCACAAATAATAACAATGTACAAAGGCGAACACCCTGAAATGCTGCAGGTATTTGAGAAAATAAAAAAAAAACTAATCTACTCAACGGTTTTTTTTTTGAACTTATACACATTATGTAAGTAATAAAGATGTATTATTTTTAAAAAAATACATTTTTTTTTCAAATTTATTCCGGGCAAATTAAAAAATGGTCAATAGGTGTCTTGTCATTGACTTTGAAGCCCCCCCCCCCCGATTTTTTTTCTCAAATATCATCAATATAACTACACTAGCCATTTGCTCGCAACTTCGTCCTGCGTAGACTTAAAATTTGCGTGCTCGATGATACTATACATATAATTAGTTATAATTATAGAAGTATTGTAAAACCCGTTTTACCCGTAGAAATCCCGTTCCCGTGGACATATCGGGATAAAAAGTATCCTATGTTGTTCCCAGGGTCTCAAACTATCTCCAAACCAAATTCCATCCCAATTGGACCAGTCGTTGCGAACAAACACACTTTCACATTTATAATATTAGGAAGGATTTTGGGTACTCACGTGTCATCGAGACTCTCATCAAAATCGTCGGAACTGTACCAAGTTTCGTTGTCAAGATCCTCAGTATTGAAGTCACCAGCGAGGTACATGTCGTCTTTCAGAATCACCTACAAAATAAACAAGGGACTCAAGAATAGAACAAAACCAAATGAACAACTCAAATGCCATGTGGAAAAACGATTTTGATTTTTGAAAATATCTGCTGGCGCAAATTTCAATAAAAAAAATCGAGTTCTATCTGCGGGAAATGGAAGCTATCGCGTGTGAATTTGCCACTAGAGGCGCTAGTGTCGCGTGAGGTCCAATAACATTCACTTTTCACTGGTTTTGGCGGGCTTCGTGATTTAAATTATAAATTTCTTTAATTTACCTGTTGAAAAGTGATGTCCTCCGTGAAATTATCGCAAATATGGATTATTTAGCGATGAATGTAAAAGGTTTGAAAAAAAAACTTTTTTTTTTCATACAAAAAGGAACTGCACAACATTGCGGCATAGCTACTCGATATAATTATAGTTATTTATAATTAATAAACTTAATGAGATTCAATATTGAAAACTTTGTTTCGGCGCCGAACTTATAAAGTCGCCTTTGACAGCTATAATACCTCTGGACCTTAGTCAACAGTGGCGCCAACTGGTGAGCAAAGAAACGATAGTCCCCATTGCCATCTAATCTATAAAAATTCTCGTGTCACAGTATTTGTAACCGAACTCCTCTGAAACGGCTCGACCGATTCTTATGAAATTTGGAGTGTATGTTCAGTAGGTCTGAGAATAGGACGTCAGCTACGAAGGTATGAAGTCCGCGGGGTCAAACTTATAGGTGCGAGCCGGAATCGAACCCCCGACCCTCGGCATGAGAGGCGGTAGGTCGAACCACTAGGCCACAACGGCTTTTTTTACCTTAGTCTTTTATTTAGTCTTACCTTTTCTAATTTATCAATAACATTATGCACAGCCTCCTCTTCGAACTCTTTCCTTCTATTCTTCTTGTAGTCATTCAGATCGTTGACATTTTTGCCGATCTCCGTGCAAACTTTAGGTATTGAGGACAAGTTGTTCCAGTTAGTATCTGTTGCTTCACCTTCTTTGGCTGGTGACTTCTTCCATCTTCTGTTCTTACGGCCAGAGTTACGACGCTTAGGTTTTGCGTCTGGTTTTGTTTCTGATAATAGAAGAAGATTATTGATATTTGACGGCCGGATTGGTCCAGTTGGTAGTGACCCTGCCTTCTGTTCCGACAGTACACATGGACGGTTGACATGTATTAATGAACTCTTTTATACATGATGTATTTCATTATTTATTGACATTTTGAGACTGTCGACATCTATGGAATTTATATTTATTTGACAATGGAGGCCATCTCCATAATATATTTTTTTTCTGGACCCTTGGAGACTATACATCTCTAAGATCTTAGATTTAAGTTTAAGTTAGGGACTATACATCCCTTCAATGTAATTGTAGTACGTACCTATATGTATATTTTATACATGTAATGTAAATGTTATAACTATGTGTAAATTTTGAAAAAAGGCCTTCTGCTTGAGTTTGTTGCGGCGCTTCTTCTCAAGCAATGGATCTAGGAAGCGCTGGTAAATTCTTTTCTGACGTGTAAAAGTGCCCCTATGTGGCCAATTTGCTGAATAAATGATTGAATTTTGAATTTTGGTAGCGGGTTCGAGGGGCAAACTTTGTGTGATGAACACGAATGTTTGTACTCGAGTCATGGATGTTCAGTATTTCTCTATACAAGTATTTATATCGTTGTCTAGCACCCGCAGTACAAGCTTTGCTTAGTTTGGGGCTAGGTCAATATGTGTGAAATGTCTCAAGATATTTATTTATTGATAAAATAGTCTGTGTAGCGGATGTTTCCCAGTATTGCTTTTTTCAAATGCATTTCACTTCTGCTACCTATATCCATATCCATATTAATATTATAAATGCGAAAGTAACTCTGTCTGTCTGTTACCTCTTCACGCTTCAACCGCTGGACCGATTGAGATGAAATTTGGTATGGAGATTCAATTCAAATTCAAATTCAATCATTTATTCAGCAAATTGGTTATATAGGGGCACTTTTACACGTCAGAAAAAGAATTTACCAGCGCTTCCTAGACCCATTGCTTGAGAAGAAGCGCCGCAAAAAACTCAGCAGAAGGCCTTTTTTTTATTTCCACATAGTTACAAAATTTACATTTGCATTACATGTATACATGGTGGGTCAGAAAATATAGCAAATAATTAACCCACAGTGTCGGCTATCGATTCTAAGTATATTGTATAGGTCTTTATTTTTTTTGGAGTTGGTAAAAAAAAAATATTTTGTATAGGATTCAGGCGTCGCTTTTACACAACCAATCCCATATACAATATTTTTTTTTACCAACTCAAAAAAAATCAAAGACCTATACAATATACTTAGAATAGATAGCCGATACTGTGGGTTAATTATTTGCCATATTTTCTGACCCACCGTGTAGAATATACATATAGGTACGTACTAAAATTACATTGAAGGGATGTAGATAGTAGATAGTTGAGGTCCCGAGAAAGGACATAGGCTACTTTTATCCCGGAAAAACGCATAGTTCCCGCGGGAACGCGACGACCGAATCCCACGCGGGCGAAGTTGCGGGCAGAAGCTAGTTAATTAAAATACAGTCCATTCTAATATTATAGATGCGAAAGTAACTCTGCCTGTCTTTTACATCTTCACGCTTCAACCGCTGAACTGATTTCGATGAATTTTGGTATGGAGATAGTTGAAGCGTAGGAAAAGGACACAGGCTACTTCTTACTATGGAAAAGCGCGTAGTTCCCGCGGGAATGTGATAAACGAATTCCACGCGGGCGAAGTCGCGGGCAGAAGCAAGTTTTTGATAAATTCCACATTCATCAAATTTAATTCTTAAATCTAAAATATTTATTCTTGTAAATATTGCTTAATGGCTTTCATTGCACCGCTACAACAATGTCCGCTTTGCCCAAAGGTTAGAGAACGTCTTATCGCATTAAGTCGCCTTTTGTATTAAGTTTTTTCTCAAAAATGGCGGGGAAACTCGTCATTGTCTGCTTTCTGTCAAACCGCAAAGTGCGTCATTGACAATCAGTCAAAAATAAAAAATAAAAACTCAACTGCATGCCCCGGAAATTCGTATGAATTTACTTCCGCGGCATGTATAAGCGCAGGGAATGTTGTATGAAATTTCATTATCGTACAGGTACTTTTTTTTTAAACTGATAAATACGTGAAGGAATTCCCAAACAGCCAAGTCTGCATGTTCTGTATCTGTCAATTGACGCGAAACCAAACGTTTTTATCCGTGTCTGAAACAGCGCAATGTATTTCAGAACGGAATTTAAAAAAAGAACGATCCATAAAGAGCGGGAGTTCTTGTTTTGTATCAGATTTATTTAGCTAAATTTCATGAAAATAGTTTACTAGTTTGGTTTAAAAATTGATAAAAGGTCTCAATTTTTATAAAAAACGAGAAATCTACATGCGAGTTTTTAACTTGTCGTGTTAGTGTGTCTGTTATACTGCGTTTACATACACGCGCCCGGGCTCGTAAACGTGCCCGTGAACGTCGTGTTGAACGCCGTTCAACGCCCGTTGGCGTGCTAGTCAGTGCAAGGATGGCAGACGATGAGGACGTTAATCTCGTGGGGGCTAACTGCTTTGGGTTTCATTTACTTTTATAGGAAAAAGAAACAAAATGATGACGATGATGTTTTTTTTTTCAGTTTGCGTCTAAATCCACCCGTACTAATATTATGAATGCGAAATTACAGTTACTTTCGCATTCTGTCTGTTTGTTACCTCTTCACGTTTAAACCTCTGGACCGATTTCAATGAAATTTGATATGGAGATAGTTGGTAGGCTTCTTTTTATTTCGGAAAGATGCAGTTTCCACGGAAAAGAGATATAGTGTGCCCGTAAGTACTTCTTTTCTCCGTTTGAACTCCTTCATGAGTTTGACAACCTCTCCTAAGCATCTGCAACATTTTTTTAAATTTATGTTGCTTATTTGAGTGGGTCCATATTATTGGTTCTACTTGGTAACACCCCAGGAAATGTAAAATTTTGGTCGCTTGACCATTCCGACAAATTGGCATTGTTAAATTAATTTTATTCGGCAAGTCGTCATCCTCCGTACCGTACGCCACAAAGGTGCAAGCGATACTAACGCGATCGCACCAGCCGACCGATCGACGGCGTTCACGTTCACGAGCGCGTTCAAAATCAGCCTGTTTACACACCCGTGCCTGTGAACGGGCCTGTGAATGTCGTTTTGAACGCCGTTTATGTAAACGCACCATTAAAGTCAAATATCGGTGAATACGAAAGAAGACTGGCGTTCCATTGGATTTGTTGTAAGTACTTGACTACCTTTGCGTGCGTGTCAATGCTGTATTATGAATACCTAATATCAAGATTTTTTTTCATTTTTGAGAAAAGCACTATATAAGTCTCGGCACGTGAAAGGCTTTGCAGGCTTCGTACATATTAAAGGGCCTCGGCGAAGCCTCGGCCCTTTAAACCAGTACTCAGCCTGCAAAGACCTACTTTCCCGGCCACGGCAATAATGTACTATTACTGATGTGCCAAAAAGTTTAAATAAATAAATAAATAGTAAAGGCAATAACTCACCGTTCTTGACGTTAACCTCTATGAAGCAGTCAATGTAGCTACCATCCTTGACGAGGACCTCGGTACTGAGCGCGGGTTCGCAGAGAAATGACGACTCCTCCGGTAAAGTCTCATTCTTTCCCTGCGCCTTGCGCCCTCTCCGCCTGCCTGCAAAGTAATATATATTTACGTCACACCTGGCCGAGAAGCGGGATTTACCGCCCTCGGGCGCGACTAAAAATCCCTCTTCACGGCCAGGTGGTGACGTAAAATCGTATACTCACCACGGGCGGTCGTAAGGAAAGCCTCAGACCGTTAGGTTATAGCCCTCGCCTCCAGCTCGGGCCCCAATTACTCACGATCTGAGACTTTCTTTACTTTACCGCCTTAGGTGTGTAATGTACTATTAATTTACCTACTAAAGTATATAAAATAGTACATTACAGACCTAGGGTGGTCTGGGTGGTGAATTCGTAAATGTCCCAATCGTAGGTTACTGTGGCCCGAACCGAAGGTGAGGGATATAAATATGCGATCTGGGGCTTTACGAATTACCGCCCGTGGTTTGTCAAAAGTTTTACATCTTGCCTTGGCCAAGAAGTGAGATTTTCTCTCCGCGTAGCGGGCAGAAAATCCCACTTTACGGCCGAGGGTGATGTAAAACATATTACTTACCTACCACCACCATTTACGTTTGCTGGCCACAAGCCTCCTCTGATCACGAGAGGGTTTGGGCTATAGTCCCCGCGCGGGCCCAGTGCGGATTGGGGACTTCACACACACCTTTGAATTACTTCGCAGATGGGTGCAGGTTTCCTCACGATGTTATCCTTCACCGAACAGCTCAGTGGTAAATTCAAATTGAATTTCGCACATAAGTAAACTTTAGAGGTGCGAGCCGGAATCGAACCGCCAACCCTCTGCATGAGAGGCGGTAGGTCGAACCACTAGGCCACCACGGCTTCGTCACAAATTTCGTGTCAAATTTCAACACTATTAACTTGCAAATTTACCATCATTTGTAGAACCCCCATGTAGAAAAATTATGGACAGAGATCCTGGCCATGTATCCAATATGTAATAAATTCCCCAAACAGTTACTGTTACTACTAAAACTTAACCGTATGAAAGCCAAAAGCTTCAGAAACGTTATTAAGCTGTATTTGTTAAAAAACAACTTGTCAAACAATAGTTCATAAAATACAATAATATAAGGTAACAATGTATTGGATGTTATATTGATATTAAGTGGCAGAAACTCCTCTATATAATATTGTTTATAAGAACTGAACTGACAATGTCGCCGACATATGACGTATAACATAATCTAAGGCATCAAAACAGACTAGTTCTATCTATGGCTAATAATTTAAAATTATACTCCAAGGGTCCTCTTGCTATGTCTATTAGAATTTATAACAATGTTCCTAAACCTATATTATCAGAGGAAAAGTATAATGTATTAATTAACAAGTTAAAAATATATTTAGAGTCTGAGTCATTCTATACACTTCAAGAAGACTTTGAAGAATAAAGAATATTTTAAGTTTATATTTATTGTAAATACTATTTTCATTCGTTAATAAATAATATGATAGAATAGATTTATAAATTAATTAATATTATGTTTCAGGTATATAACACTTTCCTGTTAAAAATTATTATCTGTGGTAATATCCATGGAAGAATGAACTACACTTGTAGTGTAGGAGGAAATGTCATCTTGCGATCTTAATATGAAAACCGCTGTCGCCAAACTCACACTAATGTACACTAATCACTACACTGCAACACTATGCTATCTTGCTGCTGATTTGGCGTAAGTCTTGAAGCGACTTGAGTTACGTTATCAAAAAAATTAGTGCAAATTCCTACCCTATCTGTCCAAAGTAAGGTTTAAATTACTATTAACTAATAGTTGAATTAGGAACCTTTTTTTCTTTCATAGCTTTGACAGCCAAAAACATCGTAGTACGGCTACTCGACGACAGATGGCACTATGCACGACACAACTAATATCCTTTCCATAAGCCTTTCGAACAGAGTCTATTATTGCTTAATATACGCATTTTATTAACTTTGTCGTACTTACGTAATTTGTGTTGCCAACTTTCCGCTATTAGCCGGAATGCTTGGATTTCGAAAGGGATAGGTACTTATACAGTAATCAGGAATTTCTAGTATTTAATATTTTCTGCTTTTGTTTCTATGAAATCGTACTTAAGAAAATAAGCCATTTTAAGATAATTGGTCCAATTCTTACGTATAATTCTTACGCACAAACTTGGTCTGACAAATGCTCAGAAGTATTTGCTCAAAGGACGATGGAGCGCAGCATACTGGGGATAAAGCTCACATACCGCTTCAGAAATACCATCTTAAGCTCCAAGACCCTATAGTCGCCGATGTAGCCCTTGCACCCCGCTAAGCTAAAGTGGAGACACTACAGGCTAATATATTAATAATAAACAATAAGGAGGATGGAATATAATAATAATAATAAGAGATGCAGAAGTAGTAGTAGTGATTCGTTTAATATTACACACGGTGTTTATCGTCAGAAGGTACTTACCTCTCTCTGTAGCTGTCATCACCGGTAGCTTGAGCCCTACTTCGCTGCCGGCGGCACTCTAGGTTAGGGTTTTATATGTATTAATGAGTTTATATTTTGTATTATTATTTGTATTTTACTTTTAATACTCATATTATAAAAACTTAAGACAAAAGCTTAATAAAGGAAATAATAATACAATACAATATTCTTTATTGAACACCAGACATGATAAATATACCAAAAAGATGGTACAAAATATTTTTCTAATACCGCGGTAAAAAATATGAACAGTTTAATTTAATATCAAACACTTAGCACATCACTGTTCTTGCACTGACTACTAACATTCGAATGTACTCGTATAACAACTGATTGAATATAGAGGTAGATCAATTACACAGAACTTCAATCAAGATAGTTTTGTCAGGATTTTTTAAATTTAGTAAATGGCAACTCCAGTTGTAATACGGTTACTGGACGAAAGATGGCGATAAGTGTTTTGAACAAATGATAGAAAACTTTAGCGTTTGCACAATACGGTTGAATTTAGCCTGACACTTTGGCGTGAAATTGTCAAAAATAACGCCTCGCTATTTTTATTCAATATTATAAAAAATAAGGTCACCTGTGATATGAAACATTGCTTGAAGCTACATTTTTCTATCTTCTATGATTTCGACACGCCAATATTGTACAATATGGCATTTTCAAAGCGAAATTAATATTTTTTGCAACTGACGTTGGCGTATATCTGTCACGGCAGTGATAAGCAGACTAACGTCAGGCGAGCTTCAATCTACTTCAAAGCTGCCATATCCGGCTCAATGTTGGCGCGCAGGGAACGCCCACTTGACATTTCCTCCTAGTTCATTTTTCCATGGTAATATCATAGTAATAACTACTTTTGTAACTTTAGGTCGTAAGTTTAGTTTTTTTAGGGTTCCGTACCTCAAAAGGAAAAAACGGAACCCTTATAGGATCACTTTATTGTCCGTCTGTCCGTCTGTCAAGACCCTTTTTCTCAGGAACGCGTGGAGGTATGAAGCTGAAATTTATATCAATTACTCAGGTCTACTGTCCCTTGAAGCTGTGAAAAAATCAAACTTCTAAGCCAACGCAATCAAAAGATACAGCCGTTTATGCCGCAAATTTTCGACACTTGCAAGGGAATCAAAACCTACAGGGTGCTTCCCGTGAACTCAGAATCTTGAAATTTGGTACGAAGCAACGTCTTATAGCATAGATAAAGGAAAAATTACGAAAACCATAAATTTTTAGTTACATCACATAATATATATTTTTTTAATATTTTTAACCTTACTACCCATTTCCTCATAAACGCGTAGAGGTATTAAATTGAAATTCATACCAAATACTCAGGTCTATAATACCTTTAAGCTGTAACAAAATCAAACTTCTATGTCAACGCAATCAAAAGAAACAGCAATTTAAGCTGCATATTTTGAAACTCGCAAGTACTCGCAAGGGAATCAAAACCTAAAGGGTACTTCCAGTCGACCTAGAATCTTGAAATTTGGCATGAAGCAACGTTTTATAGCACACATAAAGGAAAAATTCCGAAAACCTTAAATTTTTAGTTACATTACAAAATATATATTTTTTAAGATCTTTGTCTTAAATTTATGCTACTCCATCTTTCCCCATTGTAATGTTATGAATTTCATTTTGCAATAAAAATACCATAGTTATGACTCGATTGTCGTAAAGAACGAACTTTGTAAACCTTACAGGTTTGTACGGAACCCTCGGTGCGCGAGTCCGACTCGCACTTGGCCGGTTTTCTTTTTTTTAAGATCTTAATGCTACGCCCTAATATGGTCCATGTAAAGCGACAACCTAAACAATGTACCTAACATCTTGTAAACCATGGAAGCAATAATAGTACATTACAGACCTAGGGTGGTGAATTCGTAAATGTCCCAGAACGCAGGTTTCTGTGGCCCGAACCGAAGGTGAGGGCCATAAATATGCGATCTGGGGCTTTACGAATTACCGCCCGTGGTTTGTCAAAAGTTTTACATCTTGCCTTGGCCAAGAAGTGAGATTTTCTCGCCGCGTAGCGGGCAGAAAATCCCACTTTACGGCCAAAGGTGATGTAAAGAAATATGAATCATCATCATCATCATCATCATTTCAGCCGAAAGACGTCCACTGCTGGACATAGGCCTCCCCCAAGGCTCGCCACTCAGACCGGTCCTGTGCTACTCGTCTCCCGGTTCGCGGGCGCCACTCGAGAACTTTCCGGCCCCATCGGCCATCAGTCCTGCGAGCAATGTGCCCCGCCCACTGCCACTTAAGGCTCGCAATTCTTCGGGCTATGTCGGTGACCCTAGTTCTACTGCGGATATCCTCATTTCTGATTCTATCACGCAGAGAAACCCCGAGCATAGCACTCTCCATTGCCCTCTGAGTGACTTTGAGCCTTCTTATGAGGCCCATCGTAAGCGCCCACGTCTCGGAACCATAAGTCATCACTGGCAACACACACTGGTCGAAGACTTTCGACTTGAGACACTGCGGTAATTTGGACGAAAAGACACTGCGAAGCTTCCCGAACGCTGCCCAACCGAGTCGGATTCGACGATTGACCTCTTTCTCGAAGTTGGACCTACCTAACTGGACTGTTTGTCCCAGGTATACATAATGGTCAACAACTTCGAGCGCAGAGCCTCCGATTATTACGGGAGTTGGCACAACATGGACATTAGACATAATTTTCGTCTTGTCCATGTTCATTTTAAGACCAACTCGATCGGAAACTCTGCTGAGGTCAGCGAGCATAATACTGAGGTCCTCCATGGTCTCAGCCATGACTACAATATCGTCGGCAAATCGAAGAGAAGAAATATGAATATGAATATGAATATGAATATGAACATTAGTCCCCTAGTGTATCCTGGCTTACCTTTAGGTGGGTCTACTTTCTTCTTAACATTATCTTGTTCTGTTTTGACTTGGTGTTTCTTCTTAGCCTTGTTCTGGTGGCCGTCGGAAGGGTCGAACAGACTGAAGAACGAATCCATTATGCAACTGTGGAAGACGAAAAAAAAATATTTTGAGGGTAATATTACTAACTTCTGAATTCGTTAATAGCAATCCCGCGGGAACTATGCATTTTCCCGGATAAAAATTATAAACTATCCCCATACCAAATTTTGTTGCAATCCATCCAGTAGTTTTCGGGTTAAATCCGGACATTCATACATAAAGCAAAATTTTTCTAAAAATTATTATTTTGTGTTCAGTATCGTTCATATAGTACCCTCGACTTGATAGTTTAATTTTTTAGGGTTCCGAACCTCAAGAGGTAGAAACGGAACCCTTATAGGATCACTCGTGTGTCTGTCCGTCCGTCTGTCACAGTCGATTTTCTCCGAAACTACTGGACGATCCCAAATACTTAATAATACTTATAAGTACTTCTTAAGAGGATCTCAAATATGTTTTTCATTTCTTTTTTGGTAAATAGGCGGAAAATTACCATCCCCCCCCACCTTTATCTCCGAAACTATTAGACCTTAAATTTTGGAAATAATACGGAAGATAGTTATTGACCTATAGATTACAGGAAAATTATTAAAAAGTCCATGGTATTTGAAATATATCATATAAAAGAGCTTATCCTGTGAGACGGTTTGAAAATGACGTCATTGAAAATAATCAAGGATCAGAACCCTCTTCACGCGGGTTTAACTCGCTTTTTGACCGGTTTTATTGTTTTTATTACGAATGGCGTTGCGTTTGACCCTAATCACACCTGATGGAAAGTAATGACAGGGTCTAAGGTGGAACACGCTCCACCAGAAAATGCCTATTCCTCTAGACTTGAATACACCAAGATTATAGATACATGGGAAACACAAACGCAGGGAGGGAATTCTAAAGTTTAGCAGTGCGAACAAGAAAAGATTTAGCGCGTTGCTTTGTTCGACTCATGGGGAACTCAACCACATGAGGATGGAAACTCTCCCGTCGTCTAGTAGTCCGATGATTTATTATTAGTATAAATAATAGATGAGCAAGGCCCAGTCCGCACCTCGATTTTTCTCCCGCGACCTGGCACGTATTTTCCACGCAAATTTTTAATCGCAAGTGCGAATATTCTCATACCATTAAATGTAAGGCCGGCTCTCGACGATCAATTATATTGCACAATATTTCGAATTGTGCAATGTTATTGACCGTTTAGGGTTAGTATTGCACAATATTCTCGAGGGCACCGGCAGACGCATCAATGTTATTGCGCAATTTTATTGTAGGTCTAGGGCCGGCCTAATACAGAATTGCGGCAAAAAATCGGGGGATTTTTGCGCAAGTGTCCCTGTATTGTATTGTACAAAATATACAAAGAAGGGGCATGTATACAAAAGCGAGCTTATCAAATTCAAATTCAATCATTTATTCAGCAAATTGGCCAAATAGGGGCACTTTTACACGTCAGAAAAAGAATTTACCAGCGCTTCCTAGACGTTGCTTGAGAAGAAGCGCCGCAACAAACTCAAACAGAAGGCCTTTTTTCAAAATTTCCACATAGCTACAAAATTTACATTACATGTCACTAGGGATTGCTTCCGGTAATGCTAAAAATAAAATACTAGGACTAAAATTAATAGTTAACTGTCAGTAGGTACTTTAATGTTTTATGTTGCATTTTTTTTTGTTTTCGTGAAATTTTATACTTCACACTTAATTTAATAAGTTATTCTTTATTATCATATTAAATAGTTATGTGCTGTTGAGTGTTGAGGGACGAGAGAAAATGAGAAATATTATATTTCTTTTTTCACGCCACTGTGTAACAAAGATACGTTTTCACGCCATAACTACTGAACTTATTTTTAATAGGTACATTAAATTTTTCCGCGGTAACAACGCTTAATGCTTTAATACTAAAGAAAAACTAAAATAACGAAACCATTTCCATTTCTGAATTAAAGATTGTGAAGATAACATAAATAAATATGTGGAGGGCATTGTGACTCGTTAATATGTTTACAAATTCGCAAACAGTACATTTTTATTTTTATCTCTCATTAGTTTTCAAGGGTAAAGGGGTGATGATGTTTTGAATTAAGATAATTGTTTATATTAGTTCTGTTTGCATGTATAAAACAAAGTTAGTTACACCACTTATAACTCGAGAACTATGTCAATCCATGCCACAATAGTACATTTTGATGCAAGTGCGAAAAGTTTGTCATTTTATCACGAGTCCCTAGTTATGTTGGCGCGAGCGAAAGCGAACCCTCTCGTGATGAGAGGAGGCCTGTGCCCAGCAGTGGGACGCAAATAGGCTGTTGTAGTAGTAGTAGTAGAGCGAAAGCGAGCCCATGTTATATATATGTTATAATCTACCTCCTTACAAAATTTCGTGGCAATACAACCAGTGGTTCTCGAGTTAAAACCCGGAGAGGCACAGTCATGTGACTTGTACAGACTTATTAGTAAAGATTTCATCCATACTTGTTCACCTGATCTAACATGATTAGAATAGACAGACAAGAACGGAAGAGGCTGGAGGAGGCCTTTGCCAACTGGCAAACTGACAACCAGAAGAAAAAAATATGGCAAATCCAGGACCACAAATGACGTCAAAAATAAGGCTAATCAGATTCAGATGATCTAACATGATTGAGTAAAAAACATCCAACCAATTCAATAGTAACATTAGTAAGATTTCTGATTCTATGGTAAAATGATAGAAAGCTATTTAAATCTGTCTAAAGCAAAAGCTAAATGGAACTTGGCAACATATCTGACATCCGATCTTGGCATTGGGATGTCTTGGCCAGACATATGCTTTTGTTGGTAAATAAAAAAAAAAGATGTTTTTTATAAATAAACTGTGATTATATCACTATAAAGGCAGTGGTTAGTTTGTAGCATCCATGCTAATATTATAAATGCATCTGTCTGTTACCTCTTCATGCTGATGGACCAATTTAGAGGAATTTGGCATGGAGATGGTTCAAGTCCCGAGGAAGGAAACAGGCTAATATTTTATCAAGGAAAAACACATAGTTCCCGCGGGAATGAAATAACCGAATTCCATGCGGGCAAAGTAGCGAGCAGAAGCTACTCATGAAATAAATTGCTACATTTATTTCAAAAAAAAATTGTTGTTTTAATTTGCATATATCTAATTATTATTTTTTAGACTTTTTCAATGATCCACTTTTAGGCAAAGGATCTCCCTTAAGTTTCTAACTCCCTTAATCAATAATATGTTATGGGTGGGGGGCAATAGGTATTACTGCAATAGATAAAAGAAACTTTATAAAATGAAGAAGTGATTTTGATATTAAAGACTAAATGAATATTTACCTAAGAATCTCACACACATAGGCTGTTTTAATGGTATTATAATGAATTCTGCTTACTGAATAAAATTTTAGTTTTTCTTTAATAAGTAACAATTAAAATTATTACATCATCTTAGAATCATACTACAATAAGATTCTTAACTGAATATTGTGTCTAATATGGGAAAAATAGAAAACAATACTAATCAACAAATGGTTACTGATTCTAAGAAATGCTGCAAAACAAGGATATAATAAAAAATACTAAAAATGTATTAGGTGCTGATAAAGTTTTTTTTTAATGATGAATCATTATAATTTACATTTAATTTTACTGTGTTTTTGTATAATAAAAAACAGTAGTATCACTAAAAGAAAATAATTATACCAATGCTCATAATCAAAATGTCAGAATCTTGCAGTTAACTAAGCAATGATTAATAAATATTGCGAAATTTCGAAAGGGACCTTCAGAGAAACCGAGAAACGTATTTAACCGCGAAAGCACTCAGCAGATTTGCAAACTGTTTTTTTTTTATTTACAAGTATCGTTATTAAGTTTTTTTTTTTAATAGAAAAGGAATCAAGGATGTACTTACCAACAGCTGTTAGAGGTTCAAGGTCGCACAGTCTCTAGTCACTAGCTGTGCGATTCAACCGACTGTGAGTCAACAAAAGCGTATCACAAACAAGGGAACACTGCCAAATTATTTGCAGTGACGTAAATATCGATAACAATAATATTTCTAACACAACTGTACAAACAACCCAATCCGTGCACAGTTACACAAGATTACGTGTAAGCGGCAACTGGTAACGTCACAAAATTCACGCTCATTATCATATTGTGATAAGAACAATGAGAATGATTCAATAATTTTCTAACATTATTGTGAAATACAAAAGAACTACAATTGTAAATTTGTTCGGGATGTTTGACATTTCGCACAGGGGTTTGACCAGAATTTGACATTTAAATATTTTTGGAGGTGGCAATCTACTTTGTAATTGTCGTTCTAAAAGTGACTGCCTGCTTCTTATAAAGGTAATATTGAGATCATGGTGGAATTTGTGGATACAACACAACACATGTCTTTGCAATACTAACTGCCTTACTTGAGTAACTAGAAATTAACAATTTTAAGATAAAATGTGGATATTTAACATGGCACAAGGACTTCAACCTAGAAAACTATAGAACACTTTCTGAACACCTCAGTGCTGCCATAATGGTTTACAATTTATAAAGCTTGTTATAGACTCGACTTCAGTGTTCCGGATTATTTCTCTCTTCCAAATTCATAAAACAACTCAATCGTATATTTTTTACGGTATTTTAATGAGAGTTCATTTTTATTTTACGTGTTTCAGTAAAATTAAATTTCATGGTAGAGAAATCAATTCTCAGCTGACGTCGCAAACACATTTGACAGGCTGCGTTCCGAAACGCGCTCAGAGCGCTCACAGCACCTTGCATCCCTTTTCCTCTTGAAAGTCGAGTCCTAAGAGGAAAAAGGATGCAAGGTGCTGTGAGCGCTCTAAGCGCGATTCGGAACGCAGCCACAGCCGTCAGAACATTTTGCATTTTGGCGCGAATACGGATAAGATAACATAACCTAAAAAGTAATTATGTCGATTCGCGTAGAAAACACTTTGCAGAAAACAAATAAAGAAGCTTTTGAGCAACGTGCACACTATGTGCCCTGTAAAGTAGAAGAAGACGGCCCAGCAAACGTGGAGAAATACTTCGAACCGTATATTGTCGAGGAGAATGGTGGTAAGTTGATTGGGATACTTTGTGTGACAATTTTCAAGATAATGCGATAAACTATAGAAAATATAGTTTGAAAATCTCTTCGGACATTGTCTTTTGTTGATAAATATTTTTTTTATTTTGTAAATTTGAGAAAACAACCTTAGAAGTGTACAAAATTTCACTTGACTTATTATTTGAATAGACTTGACTGCTTCATTCCGCGGTCACCCTCTGGACGGCACCAAAATGACCTTTCCCGAAGGCTATCGGGCGGTTATCGTCACGGAATCGAAAAGACCACTATCTGAAGACGCTGAACGTAAATTCCATGTAAGTTTTGCTGGACTAACACTTATTTCTCTAAAAAGGCACAGTGAATTCTGTCTGTACATCTTTTTTCGTATGTAGGACACATTTAGCTAACAAATCTACTCAGATGGACAATAAAGTGATTCTGTAATAACAACATTTATATGAATAGTAGCTAGTGCCTACAGCTTTGCCCCCGTGGAATTCGGCTATCACATTCTTTGGAACTAAGCATTTTTCCGGGATAAAAAGTAGTCTATGTCCTTTCCAGGTCTCCAACTATTTTTGTAACAAGTTTCGTCCAAATCGTTCGAGCCACTTAGATGTGAAGGAAGGACGTTTGTCCTGAAAGTGTGTTTGTTTAAACACACTTTCATGATTTTAATATTAGTATGGATATTCAGGTGGCTGGAGGGTTCAAAGAGTTCATCTATTGGAATTGGGACAAGAAACCTTCAAAGAATGACAACTTGATGAAAGCCATGGATTGGTTTGACGTTGCTGAATCGGTGAGTCCTGCTTTTAAACGTCTTCAACAAAAAAGGAGAAGGAGTAAAATAGGAACAACATGGTACCCAAGAGGTTATAAATGGAATAGGGGGAGACAACATAAAAGATGGGAGGATGAAATTGTGGAAATGGCCTGCAGAACATGGACCAGAAATTTCACTTATAGGGAGGAATGGATTAAAATTTCAGTTACTGTAGTTTTAATTAGGTATTTTATTGTAAAAAATTCTGAAGAGGCTATAAATAAATAAATAAATAACAAAAAAGGTGGTTCTCAGTTTGACCTGTGTTTATATGTATGTCCACGATTATCTCCCGTTTGGCTGGACCGATTTTGATGCGGTTTTCACAAATAGATAAAGTGCTTCCCGAGAAAGGTTTTAGTATATAACTTTTCATGTATTTCTGTAAATTGGATGAAAAATCAGGATAATAGTTCAAGGTGGAGGAGAAAACCAAGCCAACTGGGAGCTTTCATCTCTTTCCATTCCCGAGTTCTCTCACAAACACTAATCTCAAAATTTCCTTTTCAGATTCACGGGGACTGAATGATGTGCTATTCTAGCTTTTTTATTTGTTAAGAATAATATAAGTCTACATTATAAATAGGGTTCCCTGCTCAAACCCGATAAGTCACTGTAAGAAAACAATGGAATTTGAATTTGTCATAGAATATTAAAAGTTCGTAATTGTAAAACACCTCACTGTGCTCCAGAACTCAAATACCGATGTGGGAAAAATACCGCCAAACTCAAATGGGACTGGGCTGGACATGTCTGCCGGATGCATCCGGATCAGTGGGCCAAAAAGGCCTCAGATTACCATAGGAGCAGAGGCAGACCGAAGAGGAGATGGCGGGACAACCTCGATAAGTTCGAAGCCATCTGGCAACAGCTCGCTGAGAATAGAGAACAGTGGAAGCCTTTGCCCAGCAGTGGGATATAAATAAGGCTATTAAAAGAAATAAGTTGTAAAACAAAGTATCCCGACTTATTACGGTTTGAGGGAACCCTCTTTTTATATGATATGAAATAATCATCAATGTACACAGCCTAAGCATGTAATCAAATAAGACCTTTATTTTACTTTTGGCGTCATAATTTTGTGACCAAATTTACGAGCTTACTAGAAAGTGGAATAAAACCAACTAAGATTTTCATTATAAAAGTTTTTTATTTTTAAATAACAAGTAGATAAAAATTTACCCTAATTTATTAAGTGAAAGTGGCTAGTTCATATTGCATTTTTTTTCACTTAGGTAATATAAGATAATGACGATAAATTACCCCGAAACATGAAGGACTATTATCACTCTCTTCCTAATATTAATATTATGCTTGTATTACATTACAGCTCTGCCTACCCTAACCAGGAAACAGGCGTGAATTTAGGTATTTACAGCTAAAAGTTCAACTATGTACAGCACAAGACAACATCGAAGGCGCGTGGCGAAGCACTTAAGCCGTTGACGCAGGGTCCATAATTGCTTAATCCACGCGCCTTCTAAGTTGTGTTAACCTGTAACATGAACAAAAAAGTTAGTCACATAATTTAAAAAACTGTTACAAGGCCTACTGCTAAGTTAAATTTTAAACCGAGTTACAAAATGACATTTGATATTTGTAAGCTTTCTTTTACACCAAAAAAAAGTGATTAGAATTGTAAATACCTCTATATATGCTGCCATTCTACCTATCTAATAATATTAATATGGTACTATTATAATTAAAAAAGTGTAATAAATAGTATAATAAAGATCTAGGCATTCTTCTGTCTTATCTTCTCCCTTAATTTCTCTCTAATCTCGTTCCTTCTCATTACTTCTTTCTTACTTAACATAACAACTCTCTTAAATGCATCTCTTCTGACAATCTTGCTTCTTAATTTATTATCTTCTTTTTTCTCCTCCGGCACTTTGCTATGAACACCAAATTCTGTAGTCTTTTCTAAATCGGTGAAATCATTGACATTCTCACGTCCCAATTTGTTATAGATCTTTAAGAATTGCCAAAACTCTATGTCGCCACCTTTTATGTTGCTTTCGTAGAATTCTATCAGTTCCTTTTCACATCTGTGTTTAGAATTAACCGGTTCTGGTTTAGTTCTGCGGTATTCATCGTTTGTTATACCATCTTGGCGCTTTCTTCTATCACGTTTGACGTATTTTGTAGGTACATTCTTGACTCCTTTGCTTGTATTACTTTTTGCAATTGTTCCTTCGGGGTTAGTGTTTTTGGGGTCGTTATTTTGTTTAATTTTATGTTTCCAAACTTTCGGTCGAAATGGTTTAGGGTTTTTCTCATGCTTTCTCCCATGTAACTTCAATGCGGCCAAAGTTTGACATATCTTACTGCATTTATCGCACGGAAAAAGGATTTTAGCTCCATTCTTCTTAGCCATACGACTTAACGCTTTCATCTTATCAACATGATCCCCCTGGACATTCAAATTGCCTATTTTATCAAATTTGGGCAGCATATAATCGTTTATTTTCATTTTTTCCTTCACAACTATCCATTCTTTACCCTTTTTAACCAACTTTGTCTTCATTATATTCTTATTTTTGGCATCTCTGTTTTTCTTATCTATCTTTCTATACGCTTGGTTGTTCAAGTTTCTTATGCTCGGTATTATTTCTATCTTTTTTATAACAGTATCTTTGACATCGTAATAGTATCTTAGTTTATCTTTTTTTTTACCGTCTTTGAAGGAACCATAGGGTATTTTGATTTTAATGTTGTGTACCCTTTTTAGATGTTTGGTAACGCTCAGGTCAGTAGCGTATTCACATAGGGGGCATTTTTTGAGAGTTTTTATATTGCACACGTCGAAATGGTCTTTGCAGTGTTCTAGTAATTTATCCTTTGTCTCGAATAGCTGCGAAATTAAAGTTTATTAAATTTAAATTTTTATAGTGGTACCTGATAACGTATTCGTAATTTAGTATTCAAAAGTCAGCTTCGCTAAACCAAAACTGCGTATATGCCTACAAGTTTCTTCACGATGTTCGACTTCACTGCAAAGCTAATTATTTCTACTCAATAAAAAAATACACATATTTACCTTAAAACATACATAACACTGGTGTGTATTTAACTTCAATTTCCCGTTGTTTACTAACGGTACTTCATTGCTTGTTTTATTTGTATCTACTACAGCTGTATCATTGGCATTCAAATCTTCTGTACTTTCATCTTTGCCATTATTAATCTCTTTTTCTTTTTCTAAATATTCTTCTTCGTAGTTATTACCAGAATTATGTGAAATATCTTCTTCGGTAACAACTTTATTTACATCTTCTATAACCTTATCAATATTTGATATATTTTCTACCATATCATCTAAATTTATATTGTCTACGTCTTTCTCTGAATACTTTTCTTTACCGTCATCTGGAATCTTATTTCCTTCTCCATTCTTATTTATAACTTCTGTACATTTCTCTACAAATTTATTTTTTATATTCTTGTTAACAATATTCGGATTGTCCACTGGTTTTTCTTTATCTTCAATAGTTTCGTGGCTTATTGAGAAATGTTCAACCAACAATGAATCTGTGTTAACACTTTCTTCTTGCAATTGTAACGAGGTATCCGAGTTTTGTTGTATATGTATGCTTTTATTAAAACTAATTATTTTCTTGCGAGCTGAAACGGAAGGGAAAGATTATATAGGTATCTATAAAATCAAAATCAAAATATTTATTCAGCAAATAGGCCACATCTGGGCACTTTTACACGTTCCTTATAAATGAATTTACCTAACAGAAATGAATTTACCAGCGCTTCCAAGACCCATTGCTTGAGAAGAAGCGCCGCCACAAACTCAGCAGAAGGCCTTTTTTCAAAATTTACACGTACAGATTCACATTACATTTGCATTAATATGTATAAAAGTACATACTAAAATTAAATTTTAGGGATGTATAGTTAGATCATAGAGATATTAGGTACAAAAATTAATGAAAATATTAATTAATGACAGCACTTATCTAATCTATAAGTATAAAAGATGCAATAATTACTACAAAATTGAATAAGTTTTGATTTGTTCGATTAATTATGAGGTAGAGCGCTGAGGTGAAGGCAATAATCCGGACAACCGTAGAAATAACAGAATAAAACTTTGCCTATGTTTTATTCCTATAGATCTACATATCCATCAAATTTCCATTCATACAGCCACAGAGAAATGATACAAGAAGAGTGGCAGAGTCTATACTGTAGTGCGTGCTCCGAAACCCGGGTTAACACTAGATCGACATCTAGCGTCCAGTGGCTGAACCCCTATTACCCGACCGTTTAGCAGTTGCTACCGCTACTTGAAGCTAGATGGCGAGCCGAACGCAAAGTGTATTTCTAAACAATTTCCAACTAATATTATAACTAGAACTCTGTAAACTGTACTACTACTACAGTCTATATTCCGTCCTACTGCTGGGCACAGGCCTCCTCTCATCACGAGAGGGTTTTAGGCTATAGTCCCCACGCAGGCCCAGTGCGGATTGGGGACTTCACACACATCTTTGAATTACTTCGCAGATGCGTGCAGCTTTCCTCACGATGTTTTCCTTCACCGATAAGCTCAGTGGTAAATTCAAATTGAATTTCGCACATAAGTAAACTTGGAGGTGCGAGCCGGAATCGAACCCCCGACCCTCTGCATGAGAGGCGGTAGGTCGAACCACTAGGCCACCACGGCAACTGAACAACTGTACGTTTACCTTCAACTCGAGCCTTCCTAACAATGGCTCTCTTCATCAGGCGGTTGTATTTCCATCTCTCTCGCTCAATAGCCATCTCGTCGATCTTGCGTCTCGTTCTCTCTAGGAGATCGGTCACCTCCTTCTTTACCCGATCGTCTATGGGTTTGTCTATGAAGGTCCTTACTGGCGCTGTGAAATACAATAGGTTAAGCTACAAAAACCTATTTACGGCCCACTGCTGGGCACTGGCCTCCTCTCATCACGAGAGGGTTGGGCTATAGTCACCACGCGGGCCAAATGCGGATTGGGGACTTCACACACATCCTAGAATTACGTCGCAGATGCGTGCAGCAGGGCTTGTAACCGGTTAATTAAAAAACCCCTGAAATAGTAAAATATTTAGAATTATTTTATACTCTTTATGTGGAACTCCATAGTGTATTTAGGTTATTACTTCGTATTATTTTATAGCCTTATTAAACATGAAATAGTAAACGAAAGAACGATAAGAAAACCGGTTTATTTGTATGGGGGCAAAAACCGGTTTCAAGCCCTGGCGTGCAGGTTTCCTCACGATGTTTTCCTTCACCGAAAAGCTCAGTGGTAAATTCAAATTGAATTTCGCTCATAAATAATTTCAGATGTGCGAGCCGGATTTGAACCCGCGACCCTCTGCATGAGGCGGTAGGTCAATAGGTTAAGCGGGGTAATAATAAGCCAGGGGTAGATTTATAATATGATGATGATGAACATTAAAAAAAAAACCCAACTCATGTTTACCTTACCATATACTTTCAATATCATTGAAGTAACACAGTACCAAATTTCGAATCGATCGGACATAAGGAAGTTAGTCAGATCCCCTCATCAACTAGAAGAGCTGATGATCTTCAAACGGCTCAACAGATTTTCATGAAACATGGCTAAGAACACTCGGGATAAAATTATCTATGACACGAAAAAAACTAAACGAAAATCGGTTCATCCGTTTGGGAGCTACGATACCACAGAGTACCCCTCTTATAATAGGGGAGACGACGACTTTTTTTTCTTAGTCAATCAGGAAGATTATTGAAAAGTATTGGACACGTATTTTTTCTTTTTCAACGTAATCAAACTTATACGGAGATAAATTGAGTTGAAATGTCGCGTGACGTCACGGTTAGGTACGATTTACACCTAACGGTGACGTAGTTAGCCCCCACTCTCCAACTTTAATGCGATTTAACTCAGTCATTCGTTATTAATTTGATAAAACAAAAAATACGTGTCTAATATTTTTGTATTACCTGACTGACGGACTAATTAGAATTTCGATTTCTTCACCCTGTCGTCATCCCTATACCCCTCTCTTTTTGCGTCGGGGGTTAAAAATAAACGTAACAAAAGTTTAAATTTAGATCATAACATGGCAAAAAGCTATTCTCTAATTAAAAATATAATTCGGTACAGTCGAGTTCATCAATATGTGTACACTTTTGGACCTTGTTACAACGTGGTAAGGTGCAAAAGTGTGTATACATTGTTGGTACATATATTGGCGAACTCGACTGTACTAAACAAATCAATTTAAAATAAATTCAATCAATACTTTATTAGTTAGTATTTTAAGAGGGTTTACTCCGAAAGTTGGCAACGTTGCAAATAGCTGTCAAAGTTTCGGTGTTTTCATTAATTTCTGAATATTGCTGAATGAAATCATAAATTATCGCTCTATGGTCGAATAAAACATTAAGTATGGATTGCAACAGTTATCATAGGAACACGAAAATTTTAGGATTATGGAAGCACTTACTATCTTTTGAAACTTTCCATCGCATTTTCCATGCATTTTAATGTAATCTTATCATTTGAATGGCTAACCAACAAATATAAAACGAGACGCGTCATTCAACCATAGAATGATAACTTCTTTTTTAATACAGTAATATTAAGAAATTAATAAAAACAGCGAAAAATTTTACAGCTACATGCGACGTTGCCAACTTTCGGGATAAACCCTCTTAAGACTGTAGAAAAGTCGCTTCTGAAACTTGAAAAAAAATTTGTTTTTTTGTATGTCCGGATTTAACTCAAATACCACTGGTAAGAATTGCACCACCCCCTCTTCCCGTGGGTGTCGTAAGAGGCGACTAAGGGAAAAACCGGAGGATGGGCAGCAGCGTCCTCCGGGAACTACCTCCTTCATACTGCGGTCGCCAACCCTCCCGCCAAGCGTGGCGACTATGTCAATCCCCCCCAAGGGATAAAATTGGAAGGAAAATGAGGCCACAAAATGAACCCAGACCCCCAGTCCCCGGCGGCCCCGCTATTCCTGGCTCCGGTAGCGGCCATGGTAACGGCGGGGCAGGGGGTGCTAGAGTTAATCCCCGGAAGAGACCCGGCTATTTATGGTTCCGAGACGTGGGCGCTTACGATGGGCCTCATAAGAAGGCTCAAGGTCACCCAGAGGGCAATGGAGAGGGCTATGCTCGGGGTTTCTCTGCGTGATAGAATCAGAAATGAGGATATCCGCAGTAGAACTAGGGTCACCGGCATAGCCCGAAGAATTGCGAATCTTAAGTGGCAGTGGGCGGGGCACATTGCTCGCAGGACTGATGGCCGATGGGGCAAGAAAGTCCTGGAGTGGCGTCCGCGAACCGGTAGACGAGCTGTCGGTAGGCCTCCAACAAGATGGAGTGAAGAACTTGTAAAGGTCGCGGGAACGCGGTGGACGTGAGTGGCACAGGACCGGTCTGAGTGGCGCGCCTTGGGGGAGGCCTATGCCCAGCAGTGGACGTCTATCGGCTGAAATGATGATGATGATGATGACCACTGGTCGAAGGAAGCTGACATTTGGCATGAAGGTTTCTTTGGGAATGTAGGGGAGCACTAAGAGAGGATTTCCCGAAAATCCCACGGGAATGGGAAAATACATGTCATTTCAACACACGAAGTCGCGGACAACAGCTATATCTGTACACTGTAAACGAATAATACATACATACACCGTCACGCCTATGTTCAGTTGCGGGGTAGGCAGAGCGTTAGTGACCTTCAAGGTCACATCACGCCATCTTTGACAAAGTTTCGAGGGTAGTGAGTGTGGATTGTGTCTTGTTAAGGAGCGCAATCTTATATGGCGAAACAGTTGAAAACGTGTCCAGCGGATTTGATAAGCAACAAAACAAAACACACTCTCCTCACAACCGTTTTCGCTTCAGCAGCGCCATCTGAAGGCGCTACTGCAGACTATCCGCCTAGGTGGCTTGACACTTGTATTGCTTGACTGGAGTGGCGACTGCAGCGCCCCCAACCTACCCGATTTGGTGTCCACTTTTGGAACTATAAAGATTGCGCTCCTTAACTTCAACCTTCCATAGTAGTGAGATCATCAACATTGGCATAACAGGGATGACGACAACTTTTTTTCCTTAGTCTATCAGGAAGATTATTGAAAAGTATTGGACACGTATTTTTCTTTTTTCAAGTAATCAAACTTATATCGAGTTGAAATGTCGCGTGACGTCACGGTCAGGTACGATTTATACCTAACGGTGACGTAGTTAGCCCCCACACTCCAACTTTAATGCTTTTTAACTTAGTCATTCTTTGTTAATTTGATCAAATGAAAAATACGTGTCTAATATTTTTTTATTACCTGACTGACGGACTAATTAGAATTTCGATTTATTCACCCTGTCGTCATCCCTACTATAAACTAGTAATAATATAGTATGAAGGCTCACCTTTATCTTCGTCGGGCCGTTTCTCTCTAGAATCTATGAGTTCCTTAAAAACATTCTTAGAAACATCTTGAAGTTGACTGTTACTAGTAATTGCCAAATCTTGAAGTATCATATCGTCCTCTGAAACAAGATATATATCAATTTTATACCAATGGTATAGGCAAACGAGCGCACAGCCCACCTGATGGTAAGTGGTCACTGCGGCCCATGGACCCCGAAATCCTATGATCCCCCATTAAGAAACCATAAGATCTCGAATGCGTTGCCTACCCTGAGGCCTAAGATGGAATGCCTCTGTGCCAGTAATTTCACCGGCTGCCTTAACCCGCTACCGGAACACAACAGTGCGAGCACTGCTATTTGGCGGCAGGTTAGCGGGGAAAGACGGTGGTACCACCCCGGACGGACCCAGCACCAGGTCCTACCACTAACAAAATAAATAGATAAATTTATGTGTATACCACCACCAAACACCTTATTTACGTCCCACTACTGGGCACAGGCCTTCTCTCATCACGAGAGGGTTTGGGCTAAAGTCCCCACGCGGGCCCAGTGCAAATTGGACACTTCACATACATCCTCGAATTACGTTGCAGATGCGTGCAGGTTTCCTCACGATGTTTTCTTTCACCGAAAAGCTCAGAAGTAAATTCAAATTGAATTTCGCACATAAGTAATCTCAGAGGTGCGAGCCGGAATCGAACCCCCATCCCTCTGCATGAGAGGCGGTAGGTCGAACCACTAGGCCACCACGGCTTCGAATCCTTATTTATAATAGATCAATGAATACAGGCATCGGCACGAAACTTGAGCGGTGACCTTCGTTGCGCAGAAGTCGAAAATAAGGTCTCATCGGCAGAGGGGCGCGGGACGCAGCGGGCGCATTGTCATGCGCGCACACTTATTGGCCCTTCAGTCGTAAACATGCGCAGAAATCCCCTCTACTTTCGCTCACCGCTCAAGATCCGTGCCGGAACCTGTAAAAGTGAAATCTAACTAACAGCCCAGTTTATTAACACGTGTACACTTTTGGGCCTTTATTACAACTAAGTTAACGCATTCACTGCCACCGACGCATATGTGCGTTTTGCTGACTTTCCCGCAGTTCCTTGAACGCACATGTGCGTTGCAATGTTCCCTTAATGACAGATGTGGCACCTGGCGAAAGTTCGTAAAACAGAAATGGCAGTGAATGCCTTAAGTGCAAGTGTGTACATGTGAACCCAATTTATTAGGCGCGTCGTGAATCTTCGATCGCGCAGACAAGGAAAGAAGACTCCGAAAATACACGTAAGAATATAAGTATACGCTACCTATAATCGACCTTATGTGATCGTTATAGTATTCATATTAATTTGTCGTCAGTTAAAGTCTCATTCGTACAAGACACGATTCGCATCACTGCGAATCAACTTGCAGCGACAACAGCTCCCCAAGCGTTTGTGGGCGACACTACATGACAGGCGTCATCGTCATAATATTATGAACATGCGAAGGTAATTATCGTGAGATATTCGTAATTATTTTACACTGATTAGTTATTCTAAGTTTGTATTATAAGAAATATAGCTTTGCATAAAAATATCAATGATTGACACCTAAAAACAATTAGTGCAACAAATAGTTCACGTAACAATTACAAGATGGCGCTACTGTTTCACTTAAAATCATCATAAAATATTTACAGTGTCTAAGATATTTACAGTGTCATCCCACTTGGTGATTGGTTAATCCCCGCGGTAGAGACCAATCAGCAAATATCGATATTTCCCGCGCTCTTAAAATTCGACTTCTGCGCAGGTACATCGGTAAGCCTTTTAAGTTGTGTATTCCTGTACATATCGGCTCACTCGCTTGCCATAATGGATGTTTGTACTCGAGTCATGGATGTTTAGTATTTATATATGTATGTATTCCTCTATATAAGTATTGATATCGTTGTCTAGCACCCATAGTACAAGCTTTGATTAGTTTGGGGCTAGGTCCAATATGTGTGAAATGTCCCAGGATATTTATTTATTATTTATTAATTTTATCATTATATACGCACCATCTAAAGGCTCTATTTTTACCACCTGTAGATATTCATTGTCTTCTATACACTGTTCCGGTTCAGTTTTTACTATAATCACGGGTTTCTTGGGTTTCCTGAAGAAAAAAAGATATTTATGGAGACAGAAGTAAATACTCACTTTTTTAAAGACAGTCACAGAAATCCATACTTCATACTAATCCATATCCATATTAATATAACTCTATCTGTCTGTCTGTCTGTCTTTTACCTCTTCGCGCTTCAACGGATGGACCGATTGAGATGAAATTTGGCAAGGAGATAGTTGGAGTCTCGAGGAAGGACATAGGCTACTTTTTATCCCGGAAAAACGCATAGTTCCCGCGGGATTCCAGGCAAGTTAAATCGCAGGCGGACGCCAGTAAATCGTAAGTTCATAAATATATTTTTGACCAAACATCAAACAAAATTAACAGTATAGGTACAATACAATATACTTCATTGAAATTGAAACCACACAATCAAGGAACAGTACAGACATAATGTAAATACACAAAAAGTATGGCATACAGCAGGCGGTCTTATTGCCTAATAGCGATCTCTACCAGACAACCTTTGGTTAGTGGAGATGAAGAAAAATTAACTAGGTTGGTAGTTTACTTACTTCTTATAAGTTATTTTGTATCTGATACCGTGAGCTCTCCAATAATGCAGCTTTAGGTTGTAATCACGTTTGAATTTCTTTTCACACATTTTACATTCTAATGGCTGGAAAAGAAATAATATTTTTTTAAACACAGTAGTAAAGTTATTTCTGAATGTAGATTTTTTTAACTAGCTTTTTTGCCCGCGACTTGACGCGTGCAATTTGGCTGTCGCGTTCCCGCGGGAACTAAGCGTTTTTTCGGGATAAAAAGCAACCTATGTCCCCGGGACTCCAACCATCTGCAAACCAAATTTCATCTTAATCGGTCGCTGGTTAAAGCGTAAAGAGGTACATTATTTTAAATGCGCTAGTATGTCTGTTTGTAACCTCTTCACGCTTAAATCACTGAACCAATGAAGATGAAATTTGGTATGGACATTGTTCGAGTCTCGGGGACGGACATAGGCTACTTTCATCCTGGAAAAACGCGTGCTTTCCGACGCGATAACGGGCGAAGTCGCGGGCAGAAGCTAGTCTTGTATAGGTACTTACGTTCTTAACGGCATGACCATACTTGATATGCATGACAATGCTGGGTTTGTTCGTAGTGTCAAAGTCACACATATCACATTCAAACTTTTGACGTTTATTCGTGTGTTTCCGCTGAATGTGACGTGTTAGGTAATTCTTATTGTAGAACCTAGGAAAACACATTAAATAAATAAGTATTTATATCGTAAATTACTGGCGCAAAATCGCAAATCAAAGCAATAATTTATTTAGCAAATTGGCCACATAGGGACACTTTACACGTCAGAAATGAATTTAACCAGCGCTTAAGCGCCGCAGCAACAAACTCAGCAGCAAGTGATTAGAGATCTTCTACTATCTAAAGTCCCGCGCTTTTACATTTCAAAACGCTTCAATGTATTTAAAAAGCACCACGAACATTCAACACATGTGTGCGTGCTGAGACAGCCATCAACTATGCGTTCAGAGTGTTGGTGGTGCTTTTTAAATAATAATTTAAAAAAAAAGCGTTTTGTAACGTGAGGCGCGGGACTTTAGATAGTAGAAGATCAACGTTTTTTTTATCGATATCGAGTATTGTTATCGAATATTTTATAATAATTCGCGACAGTTATTTTAAAATATGCAAAGAAAGTAGCAAGTCAGATATAATATTTTTAGGTATGTGTTATTTGATCTAAATTTTAACAATACTTTGTTATAAATAAAATAACCCGTCCTTTTGACTTTATCTAATATATAAAATTCTCGTGTCACAGTGTTTGTAACCAAACTCCTCCGAAACGGCTCGATTCTTATGAAATTTGGAGAGTATGTTCAGTAGGCCTGATAATAGGAAGTAAGCTATTTTTCATACCAAAAAAAATAATCTAAGGCGGTACAGTACGAAGTCCGCGGGGTCAGCTAGTAGAGATATAAATGAAACTGTCTACTCCCAGAAAATGTTGAGAAACTAATGATTGTCTATAACTCTTATCAGACACCAAATAAAATGTCATGTGCTGCTGTGTGTACTGACGTGGATTTCGAAGAAGAAATTGCATCTATATAATTTTATAGAAACCTCACGTTTTTTTTTTCTGCAGACCGTCTCTTTCTATTAGTACACAACTATCGATATGGATAAAAAATGTTTCTAACACTAGCAAGATTGCGACAGTCTTTTGCTTTGCCGCGAAAATTCCGGGCTCTGCCAATAACTCAAGGTAAGACCATACTCGCCTCAAGGTAAGACCATACTCGCCTCAAGGTAAGACCATACTCGCCTCAAGGTAAGACCATACTCGCCTCAAGGTAAGACCATACTCCCCTCAAGGCAAGACCATACTCGCCTCAAGGTAAGATCATACTCGCCTCAAGGTAAGACCATACTCCCCTCAAGGCAAGACCATACTCACCTCAAGGAAATACCATACTCACCTCAAGGCAAGAACATACTCACCTCAAGGTAAGACCATACTCACCTAACGCCGCAGTAGTCGCACTCAACCCGTTTCACCTTCGCCTGGTGAGTGGCCAGGTGTTTCACCAACCGTCGTCTATGCGGGAAACGGCGGTCGCATATCTTGCAGGGAAACCATTTCGACGGGAAATGGGTTATCTTGTGTTTCCTTAGGGAACTCTGGAAGAAATGTGTGTTGCATTAGGTCAGTCGGGGCGTAGAATAAGAAAGATAACTACTACTACTACTACAGCCTGTTTGCGTCCCACTGCTGGGCACAGGCCTCCTCTCATCACGAGAGGGCTTGGGCTATAGTCCCCACGCGGGCCCAGTGCGGATTAGGGACTTCACACACATCTTTGAATTACTTCGCAGATGGGTGCAGGTTTCCTCACGATGTTTTCCTTCACCGAAAGCTCAGTGGTATATTCAAATTGAATTTCGCACATAAGTAAACTTAGAGGTGCGAGCGGGAATCGAACCCTGACCCTCTGCATGAGAGGCGGTAGGTCGAACCACTAGGCCACCACGGCTTGAAAGATAAACCTTGAATGATTTATACAAATCAGCGTAAGTGTTAAATGCGATAAAAGATGTCCCTGCTTGCAAGGACGTACAGAAATAAATATAAATAAATAAGGACGTGAAAACCCGTTCCCGTGGAAATATCGAGATGGAAACCATCCTATGTTATTCCCAGGGTCTCAAACTAACTCCGTACCAAATTTCATCAAAATTAGTCCAGTCGTTGCGTGAAGGAAGGACAAACAAACAAACACACTTTCACGTCTATACTATAATAAAAGAGCAGAACCCGGCGTGTCTTCGTTGAATCGTCGCTCGCACATGTCGACGGTACAGACATACGGCCGCAGATCGACATGAGTTTATCATGTGTACTTGTAGATTCCTGTAGTTTATGGTGACATAGTAGAAAGGTGTCATCATATACTCACCGTGTCTTTAAACCGTCGCTCGCACATGTCGACGGTACAGACATACGGCCGCAGATCGACATGAGTTCTCATGTGAGCTGCCAAGTTCCCTCGGTTGCTTATGGTTGCGTTGCAAACTTCGCATTTCACGCTACGTGACCTTTCGTGGACCGTTTTCTGAAAAAAGAAAATGGCTTTGGCAAAATCGAACACAGGCCACCTGATGGGAAGTGGTCACTGTGGCCCATGGACATAAAGTATGGAGTGAAGAATGTGTCTTGGTAAGGAGCGCAATCTTATATGACGAAACAGTTGAAAACGTGTCCAGCGGATTTGATAAGCAACAAAACAAAACACACTCTCCTTACAATCGTTTTCGCCTCAGCAGCGCCATCTGAGGGCGCTACTGCAGACTATCCGCCTAGGTGGCTTGACTGGCGTGGCGACCGCAGCGCCCACGACCTACCCGATTTGGTATTCACTTTTGGAACTATAAAGATTGCGCTCCTTTACTTCAACCCTCCATAGACAAAGTATCAGAATAATTCTAATGCGTTGCCAACTCCTATACTAATCTGTTTTCAATCGAAAATTCCGTAAATAAGTAGCATCTGTAATTAATTTGAGATTTGAGCAGCAAATTTACTGATTGCAAAGCAAGCTGCATATAGTTTTAGTTGCTGAAATCAGTGAGGTTTTGGTTATTTTTTGCTGTCATTTTAAAAACTCCAAGTATCATTACATATCATAAAGTAAAACCCCCTCTCGTCTATCTGTCTACCTGTTCGCGATTAATTCCAAAAGTACTGAACGGATTATCATACGGTTTTCACCAATAGATAGAGGGGTTCATGAAAGAAGGCTTTCATGTTTTTTTTTTTTAATTGTTATAGACGGACAAACAGGCAGACGGCCCACCTGATGGAAATCGGTTACCGCCGCCTATAGACATTTGTAACACCAGAGGCGTCACCAATGCGTTGCCGGTCCCGTAGATATTTAATGGCACCCTTTTTAAAACATCCCATATTGTAGCGCAGAGGGAAAAATTCAGCAGGGAGTTCATTCCAAATGCTTATAGTACGCGCTAAAAATGTTCTAGAGAACCGACGCGTAGACGAGCGTAATGTCTCAAGGAAATGGGCATGAACACCCTGCCGATGACGAGAGGTGCGATGATAGAAGGAAGCGGTTGGCACCAGTCTAAACAGTTCCTCTGAACACTCCCCATTATACAGACGGTAGAAAACGCAGAGAGATGCAAAGTCTCTCCGAAGGCTAAGAGGTCATGTATAATTTGTTGAACTAAACACATGCTAAACCGGGGCGGGTCACTAGTCACTTGGAAGTGTTTTCTTAAATAAATTACTCACTATGTGTATTGCAAGATTGGCCTTCAGTTTGAAACCTTTACCACAGGTGTCACAAATATGCGTCCGCACATCAATGTTGAGGTGTTTCTCAGCTATGTGTAGCTTTAGATGCGTCCTGTTTTTTGTACTGTAAAAAAATACAAATAGACACAGAATATTTTGACAGGTAATTACTAAAGGCGAAAAAAATACATCCATACTAATATTATATATGTCTGTCTGTTACCTCTTCATGCTTCAACCGGTGGACCGATTGAGATGAAATTTGGCATGGAGATAGTTGGGGTCCCGAGAAAGGACATAGGCTACTTTTCATCCCAAAAGAACGCATAGTTCCCGCGGGAACGCGATAACCGATTTCCACGCGGGTAGAAGCTAGTAATATTATAAATGTCTGTCTTTCTGTCTGTCTGTTACCTCTTCACGCTTCAACGGGTGGACCGATATGGATAAAATTTGGTATGGAGATAATTGGGGTCCCGAGAAAGGACATAGGCCGATTTCCACGCGGGCGAAGTCGCGGGCAGAAGCTAGCAGTACATCTATAAATACTATATCCACGACTCGTGTACAAACATTCGTGCTCATCGCACAAACTTTGCCCCTAGCGGGATTCGAACCTGCGACCGTCGGAAGAGCCAAACCTGTCGTCACGAGCTAAGTGAAAATAAGCTTCTCACCCGACGTCGCACATTTTGCACTGGTAGTATTTCTCTGTTCCCATATGGCGGGCTTGATGCTTTCTTAAGGTGGAACTATCGCGGCATGCGTATTCGCAGAACGCACATTTGAAAGGCTTAGAATCTGAAACAAAAAAAAACCTTCTAATAAAGGCGCAAATTGTGAAGAAGATTATTTAAGTGACAAGAATGCCTGGCCTGAATGGGGTCTATCGTTTCTTTGCTCACCAGTTGGCGCCACTGTTGACTAAGGTCCAGTGGTATAGCTGTCAAAGGCGACTTTATAAGATCGGCGCCGAAACAAAGTTTTTAATCTTATTGAATGTCATAAGTTTATTAATTATCAATAACTATCATCATATCGAGTAGCTGTGCCGCAATGTTGTGCAGTTTCGTTTTGTTCGGAAATTATATTTTTGTTTCAAAGCGTTCACATTAATCGCTAAATAATCCATATTTTATTTAACTTCACGGCTTGAGTACAAACAAACATCCTATCCATTAAGAATTTCCAAGTTAAATAGCTATGAAATTGACCATAAATAATAGGTGGAACGGTTTTTAATTAGTTCCTTCTTAAGCGCGTGCGATAAACGTTTTTTGGAAAATGCATTGCACATTATGCATAGTTCTACTGATTGCCACCTTAAACCATCAATTTGTGTGTAAGTTATCTTCTACTACTACTACAGCCTATTTGCGTCCCACTGCTGGGCACAGGCCTCCGCTCATCATGAGAGGGTTTGGGCTATAGTCCCCGCGCGGGCCCAGTGCGGATTGGGGAGTTCACACACATCTTTGAATTACTTCGCAGATTGTGAAGTTTTCCTTCAGAGAAAAGCTCAGTGGTGAATTCACTGAATTTCGCACATAAGTAAACTTAGAGGTGCGAGCCGGAATCGAACCCCCGATCCTCTGCATGAGAGGCGGTAGGTCGAACCACTAGAGTGAGAGAAGCCGTGGTGGCCACCACGGCTTCTCTCACTCTTCTCTCTTCACTTAATAGTAAAAAATACCTACAACAAAAGTGTGGATCCAAAGTCACTCGGTCTGTCTGTCTGTTACCTCATCAACCATCACGCTTCAACCGCTGGACCGATTTTGACGAAATTTGGTATGGAAATAGTTGCAATACCGAGAAATGACATAGGCAACTTTTTGTCCTGAAAAAACGCATAGTTCCCGAGGGAACGCGATAGCCGCATTCCTCGCGGGCGGAGTCGCGGGCATAGTTAGTGATTATTATTAAAAAGACCATTTTATCGACGATGTTTTTTTTTTTATTTGACAAATTACTTGTTTTTGTGCGATTTTTTTTCCAAATCAATGAGTGCAGTTCTGTCTTGTTACCAAATTCGATATCATGATCCCTTAGAAGAGATCTTTCTGTGTTATTATTTCACGTATAAACAGACCGACGGAATGTCATGATTGTTGTGTTATGTAGTTGGACGGCTCGAGGATATTAGGATTTTTTTCCGCGGAAATTAACCTAAAATCAGAGTGGAACTTCAATATGAAATTCAAAGCAGACAAGGTCAGGGGCAACAGCTAGTTGCATAGATACCATACAAACATATCATGTCGTCCATCCATACTAATATTATAAGCGAAAGTAACGCTGTCTGTCTGTTGCCTCTTCACTCTTCAACCGCTGGACCGATGTAGATAAAAAAATAGTATGGAGATAGTTCGAGTCCCAGCACAGGACATAGGTTACTTTCATCACGGAAAGGTGTGTTGCGCGGGAACGCTTTTACCTAATTCCACTTGGACGAAGTCGCGGGCAGAAGCTAGTGAACAAATAGTATATGTTTTATATTGACAGGTGGCCGTGTGTACTGTCAAGACGAGCATGCCACCCCGTGGTACCACCACGGTTTCTCCTGTCCAGTTAACTGCAACAATGTGGTACATGCTGTGGAGAGGTGAGTTCGTCTATACCACCGGAACAGCAAGCGTCCCTACTCTGCTGGGCACACATGTATGTAAAGTCTCCAATCCGTACTGAGGCGGGGCTTTGAACGTATTGGCTCAACGACTTGAAACTTGTAGCTAGTGGAGACTTTTGTTAGTGGTAGCGCCTGGTGCGGTGCTAGGTACGTGCGGGGTGGTACCACCATCTTTCCCCGCTAACCTGCCGCCAAATAGCAGCGCTCGCACTGTTGTGTTCCGGTAGGGGGTTAAGGCAGCCGGTGAAATTTATGGCACAGAGGCATCCCATCTTGGGCCTCAGGGTAGGCAACGCATTCGAGAGCTTATAGTTTCTTAATGGGTGTCCATGGGCCGCAGTGGCCACTTACCCTCAGGTGGGTTGTGCGCTCATTTGCCTATACAAATGACATAAAAAAAGCTATTGCATCTTATACTATAAACGAGCTAACCTATTTATTTATACCGAACCATCTCAAATATGGCTATAAAGATTCGAACGAAATTTGCATTTAAAATGCCCACTATTCGGTTCTGGCACTCGCAGGCCGTTGCGGCTGTACGCTCGCTACGCTAGTTCGACTCGTGCGTTGTCTAACACAATCAATTAAACATTAAACAACATACTCGTCGTCGCAACCTATTTTTGTGGATAGGGTTTCTATCTTTCTATAGGAGTTGGGAATGTGGACAGGTCGAGTATGTAGACGATAGGAATTGTCCAATTGCTTGCTATGCCCAATATAAGACTCATGGTCTAACCGGCATCTTTTTGTATCTTGTTCAGCAGGAAACAATAAATATGTGATCTTTAAACACAGAATAAAGATGCTCGACCTTGCCAACCTACTCCACGTCGAACATGAATCCATAGAAGTGGTTGATAATGTATCCAAGCTTAAATTATCGGGACAACCGTCGAACACTATAACCACAGACCTATATATGATCTGCGAGAAAGTTTTAAAAAACAAAACGATACAAAACGAAATAAGACACCGCATAGAATCGAGCTCCACCTCCACCATATGCGAACTGATACACAAGAGGGCTATAGTCAAGCCTGTGCTGTTGAAACTTCTAAGGAAATGCTCCAGAAGGAATCTAAACTTTGAGACTAAATTCGTAACTGTGCTGACGGATGCGTTCAATAAATATGCGGGTGGAAATATCAAGTTTACCGAGCCTATGACTTCGGTGAGTTACTTTGATACTAGCGACTTGAATTTAGTTATAGCGTTGGAACTGGTTGTGAAGGTCGTGGGAAACCGGTGGAAGCAAGTAGCACAGAACCGGTCTGAGTTGAGTGGCGAGCCTTGGGGGAGGCTTATGTCCAGCAGTGGACGTTCTTCGGTTGAAATGATGATTTGGAACCAGGCCTTTTTTCGGGATGAAAACTAAAAAGTAGACTATATTTTGAGGCGGGTTATAATCTGTTCCAATACCAAATTTTGTAGTTGGAGTAAATGTGCTCGCATACAATGTATAGCCACGCCTGTATGCAAGTGTTTGGTTGCGCCACCGATAAATGTCGCTGCACCATAATAAAGTGAAATTCCTACATCGTGCTATCGTTGTCCACACTTAGAACGTATCAATAGGGATGACGACAACTTTTTTCCTTAGTCTATCAGGAAGATTATTGAAAAGTATTGGACACGTATTTTTTTTTTCACGTAATCAAACTTATACGGAGATATATTGAGTTGAAATGTCGCGTGACGTCACGGTTAGATACGATTTATACCTAACGGTGACGTAGTTAGCTCCCACTCTCCAACTTTAATGCGTTTTAACTTAATCATTCTTTGTTAATTTGATAAAACAAAAAATACGTGTCTAATATTTTTTTATTACCTGACTGACGGACTAATTAGAATTTCGATTTATTCACCCTGTTGTCATCCCTATTATTATTTTCAAATATAGACCTTGGCAATCTACTAGAAGATTTATATGGTATACCTGTAGGCGCCTTTACGGATAGTAGGCACGGGTTTTATATACGAAGAATATGATTTCAGCGTTTGATAAAAGAGCTTCTAGGCGATAACTTGGACATGACGAGCTTACGCAGCGGCGGCAGCGTCAGAAACCTCCTACGCGTTCTACAGAGGGGGCTGAATACGCACCGCGTTAGGTCACGTACTAGCAGCATTACGCTTAAATCGAGACACTGTTTGAGCCTCTATGTGCCGGGATGCTATTGCGTACATGGGTAAGTGTTGCATTTTACTTTTCAAGTTTATCCTGTTCGTTTTTAGGGTTCCGAACTACATGAGATAAAAACGGAACCCTTATAGGATCACTCGTGTGTCTGTCCGTCCGTTTTTCACAGTCGATTTTTTCAGAAACTACTGGACCGATGAAGTTGAAATTTGGTACGTATATGTAAGTTTGTGACCCAAAGACGGAGGTGTAACGAAAATAAATGAATTTTAAACATAGACCCTATTTTTGGGGGCTGAATTTGAAAAAAATATTAATGAGATTTTTCAAACTATATCGTGTGATACAAATGGATGTACTTCTTATGAGGATCTCAAATATATATTGATGCCTACACCTATGGCTTCCAAAACAGACGTCTCAATAGCTGGGCCCGTTTACTAAGACTGCTGTAGCCGAGGGTATAGGTGGCGATAAACTGCAGTCACACAGCAACGCCTACAAGAATTGGTGTCTGCGAAGGGGTCTAAAATTTATTTGGTAACAATGATAATTCAGTACTTACAGCCGTGACAGCAATACAGGCCTCTGTTGGCAAGCGCCCAAGGGCCGTGAAGGGTGTGTATCTGTAGTGTGTAAAGTGTAGGTCTGAATTCCCTTCACCGGCCTGCTCGTTCCGCCGGGCCGCCAAGAGTTTTCGCACGCAAACAACCGCGCTCCCAAAGGATTACACAAAATGTCAAGTAACTAATCACAATTCAAGCTTTCTACACTCAAAACGCTCGTACGCGTTGTAGATTACAATTTATATCTCAAATATCTCAATAAACCACGCAGCGTCTCAAAAAGTTATTCTTACAAGTTTTTACAATGACAATGTGACGTCTGTCAAAATAGTACCTCAAAAAGCCACAGCTTCGCTAGTATCTATCAAGGGCTGCGTTCCGAATCGCGCTCAGTATTCGGTTCCGAACAATCCCCCGCTCCAGTCAGACCCATTCTGACTGCTAATAAATGGGGAGGCGGGCTAGGCTCGCCACCGCTCGTTTCAAAACCGAATCTCCGACCATAACCTCAGCAACTCTGGGAATCCCGTCAGGCCCATAGAACAACTCTACAATGCGTCCACGACGCCAATACAAGGGCAACAAATTTGATTCCTTAACCAGAACAAGATCTCCAACTTTGGGAGGATCAGTTTTGTCGGTCCACTTAACGCGCTGCTGCAGAATATGCAAATATTCCAGCGACCAACGATGCCAGAAACTCTGAGTCATCTGCTGGAGCAATTCAAAACGGCTCAAACGTGATGATTTTACTTCCCTGATGGGATATTCAGGCAGGGCGTTAAGGGGCCGACCAATCAAAAAGTGACCAGGAGTCAATGCTTCCAGGTCATTTGGGTCTGACGAGATTGGGCAGAGAGGTCGCGAGTTGAGGACGGCCTCAATTTTGCAAAATACCGTTGCAAGTTCCTCGAACGTTAATATCGTTTCGCCAATAACTCGTCGGAGATGCGTCTTTGTAACCTTTACAACGGCCTCAAAAATTCCACCCCAATGGGGGCAAACTGGGGGGTCAAATTGCCACCTAATGCCCATTCGGGACATTGCAATCCTCAAAATATCCTTATGACTATTCAAATAGTTACAAACTTCGTTCAAATAACGATCAGTGCCCTTATAATTAGTGCCGTTATCAGAGCGGATCAAGGACGGTAGTCCCCGGCGAGATACAAATCTACCTAGCGTCGCAAGAAATGCTTCCGTGCTGAGGGCACTTACCAGTTCCAAGTGAACTGCTTTGGTGGCCAGACAGACAAACACACACAAATATGCCTTGACAGACCGAGCGTTGCGAAGCTGAGAGGTCTTCACCAAAAAGGGGCCAGCAAAATCGGTACCCACGCACGCAAATGGCCGACTCTCCGAGACTCTGTCGGACGGCAAATCACCCATCATCGGCTGTGTGGGTGCGGCCTTCAACCGATAGCACGGCATGCACTTAAAAATGACGCCACGAATAGTGCGTCTGGCCGACAAGATCCAAAATTCACGCTGCAAAATGGCTAGAAGGGTATGGCAGCCTGCGTGAGCGTTAGCAATGTGTCGATCTGACACCAACAAATTCACAAAGGCTCCTCCTTTAGGGAGCAACAAGGGGTGGCGAGCCCCATACGGCAAATTCGAGTTTCGAAGTCGTCCACCGACTCGAAGCAGACCCGACTCGTCCAGGAATGGATTCAAACGAGCAAGGGGACCCTTCACAGGCGTTCCTCTTTTCAGGGATTCAATAGTCGGTTCAAAGTGCTCTGTTTGCACTACACGAACCCAAAACATCAAGGCCTCTTGGCGTTCCAAGGGCGACAAAACTGACGTCAAGTCCTTATTCAGTGGGTTCCGTCCGTTGCGTATGAAACGCCGGATCCAACCGGTAACCCCAATCAATTTTGACAGAGAGCTATATCTGTCCAACAACAGATTCAAATTGTACGCAGGTTGCGTCTCCACCACGCCAACACGCAAGCCTGGTAATTCCTCTGGAGAGGAGAACCGATTCTGGGGCCAGGACGCCTCAGGGTGCGTCAACCAATCTGGTCCCCACCAAAGAGAATGGTTCACAAGCGCAGGAGCCTCGCAGCCTCGCGAAGCGCAGTCCGCGGGATTCAATTCTCCTGGCACATGTCTCCAGATCAGCGGGGTCTCAGAGCTCTGGATCTGTGAGACTCGATTCGCAACAAAAACCTCCAAGTTATGTAGCGAGGTGCGAAGCCAACAAAGAACGATCTCACTATCAGTCCACGCAAATACTTCCGAGATCTCAACGGTACAACCCAAAGTACCACAAACATGATTGAGAAGCCTAGTAAGGAGGGCTGCTCCCGACAGTTCCAACTTAGGAATCGTCAACCTAGTCCGAATAGGGGCCACCTTACTTTTGGCCATCACCAAATGAACTCCCACGTGACCGGATGAACTAACAGTCCGCAAAAATACCACGGCCGCATATCCTCGTTCGGATGCGTCACAGAAACCGTGGAGACTGACTCGACACTTGCCAGCCGGCAAAAATAATCTAGGCAAGAGAATCCGGTTCACGTCCGGAAGTGAGGACACAAACGAACACCATTCTCTCAACAACTCTCCCTGGAGAGGTTCGTCCCAAGGCACTTCCGCAATCCAAAGCTTCTGCAAAAAGCACTTAGCCAGAAAAATGACTGGTGTGATCCATCCATTGGGATCGAAGGTCCGAGCAGTAGTCGACAAGACCGAGCGTTTCGTCCAGTTCTTCGGGAAGTCCAACTCCACCTGATAAGTGAAGACATCCTGGACGGGCTGGTACTGTATACCAAGGACCGCAATCAAGTTAGGGTTGTCAGCATCTTCAAACAGGAGAGGGTCCTGTTGATGTTCCACTGGAAGATCACACAATAAGTCGGGGCAATTTGACAACCACTTACGCAATTCGTAACCTCCCGACTTTAGGATTGCAATCAACTCGTCCCGCAAAATCAAAGCCTCCGCGACGGTAGAGGCCCCAGTGCAGACGTCATCGACGTACACCGAATCTCCCAAGATGGCCGCCGCCCGGGGATAGTTCAATCGCTCACGATGAGCCAATTCCAACAACGTTCGAATAGCAATGTAGGGACTAGACTTAAGTCCGTACGTGGTAGTGTTCAACTCGTACACTTGCATCGGATCACAAGATCGCTCACGCCACAAGATCAATTGGTACCGCCGGTCATCTCGGTGCACCACCGATTGTCTGAACATCATTCGGATGTCAGCCACAAAGACAATTTGATGACGGCGGAAGTTGGTGAGAATATCCGAGATGTCCCTATGCAGTTTGGGACCGGAATGCAAACACTGGTTCAAAGAAACCCCATTCGAAGTAGGGGCCGAGCCGTCAAAAACTACTCTTATCTTCCCACCGGGAGTCTTCAAAACCGCGTGGTGAGGCAAGAAGTAGTGCTCGAGCGAGCGCCAATCAATGTCGGAAGGGGACATATGTCCCAAATCCTCATACTCGCGCATAAAGTCAATGTACTTAGTACGAAAGTCCGGATCCCTCTTCATTCGGCGTTCCATAGACAACAACCTTTTTTCTGCCAAGGCATGAGACTGACCGAGAGGGGGGCGTGCAGCCCTGAAAGGCAACCGAGTGACAAAACGACCATCAGCGCGGCGACCAGTATTATTCTGGTACGACAATTCACACTCTTCTTCCGCCGGGTCGACTCTGGGAGCCTTGGGGGGCTCTTCAACCTCCCAGAAACGCTGGACTGCGTCAGAGAGTGAGAGCCCTATTGCAACAGTTTGGTCTTCAACCCGTGGGACAGTACCCCTCAACACGGGACCACAAAAACTATATCCAAAAATAGTGCGTAACGCAATTAACCCGTACGGTTGCAAAACCCGCTTTTCCCCGGACAGAATCAAACCCAACACGTCTACTCCCAGGAGTAGGTCTACGGGTCCAGGTACAAACCACTGAGGGTCAGCGGGAGTCAAATCCGACGTCAAATTTACCACAGCAGGGGAGATAGTCACCTGCGGGTTTCTGCCCAAAATATCATTCAGAATGACCGCCTTGGCCACAATGGACGGCCCACAATTTACAGGCGAAAAACAAACCTTGACTTCACCCTTTGGTCCTTCCACCTGAAGGCCACCAATGCCGTGGATCACTACAGGGTGAGGTCTACATGGGAGGCCCAATCTCTCCACCAAATAAGAGGACGCAAGACAACCCTGGGCACCCGAATCCAAAAGGGCACGTACAAACAGGGAGTCGCCCTTCGGGCCCCAGACCCTGACACAAACAGTCGGCAGAAGAACTGTCTCAGGTTGGGCGGCGGTGGTGGGAGAGAGGGCGGCAACTACCTATTGGGGGGCATCGCGTGATGGCGATGTCCGATACGAGTGGAGGTAGTGCTCCACTGGTACCTCATGGCGTCTGCTCGGCAATCCTCGGCTCGGCGCGTAGTAGGCGCTACTGCGACCGAACTGGGGCGGGCGGCGTTCCAAACGCAGTCTCTCGCACAGCGGTGGGGAGAACCGCGGAGGCGTGGTGCGGCGCTGAACCGCTGCAAACCTCTCCTGCAGTTGAGGAGAGGGGGGAGGGGTTCCCCCGCCCGTGGGCGGCAAGCCCCGACGAGACTCCCTTTGGGGATGGTGGGGATGCGGGCCCCCGCCCGTGGGGGAATTCCACCCCGCATCTTCAACCCGAACACCACCATTCCTATTGGCACACAAAACCGGGTGGTGCTTCCCCTGGCAGTTCGGGCACGGCTCTGGCCGTGAACAGTCCCGCTGCAGATGCTGCCCCAAGCAGGAGTAGCACCACCGGCGATCATTCGCAATGCCTCGTCGATCTTTCACCTTCCTATTGAGGAATTGAGGACACGCAGAAACAAAATGGCCGTCAGCATTACAATATACGCAACGAGGGCCCTGGGCCGTTGCGTATCTGAGGGTTGGGCGGCGTGGCTCAACCACCCCTCGAGGGGGGGGGCGAGCGACAACACGACGCTGTTCTAGAGGAGGCCGCGCTGGGGCCGGGGACGGGCCTTCAACGCCAGCGTTGTCCAACAAGCGGCACTCCTCTTCCAAAAACGCCAACAAATCTGCAAATGGCGGCAACTGCGTGGCACTGTCACCACCATGTTTTTGCTCAAAACGGACTTTCAAGTCCGTAGGCAAACGCGACAAAACAATGTGCAACAACATAAAGGACCATTCATCGATAGGCAGACCGAGCCGCCGCAAAGCATTCAATGCCACCACCATGGGGTTGACCAAGTCCACTCTCAAAGTGGCAACCCTATGGACGTAGGGCAACGACAACAGCTGTGCAACATGGGTATCTGCCAACCGCCTAATGTTGGCATACCGCTTCACCAATAGTTCCTTGGCAGTGGGGTAGTTTTGGTCGGTGACCGCCAAATGTGAAACAAGACCGAGGGCCTCTCCCTTTAATGTGGAGAACAAGTAGGCCAACTTCTGACTCGGTGCCAAGTCCGTCCTAGCATCTACCAGACTGGTGAATAAGTCATGGTAGGCGGTCCAACCTTTCAAATCCCCATCAAAATGTGGCAAGTCAAGAGTAGGTAAACGCCCCAAAAGAGCCATGGGTGGAGGTGTTCTGGTTTCCTCAGTCAATGCACCCCGCTCTACCCTGCTGGCGGCTTGGGCAATACTGTCCGTCAAATCATAAAACTGTGTGATGTCGGCCTCCACACAGTCATCCAGCTTTGGATCCTCGGTGTCCAAAAGCTCCGTATAGCAACTTTGTACAATTTTGCTCCGCTCCGTCAACTCTGCCGATCTTCGGAGCAAAGCATCAAAACGATCTGGTCGATCTATCAACGCAGCAGCTGAAGCCGCCCATCTCAACTCCGCTTTGATTCGGGCAACTAATTTTGACATACTTGTCCAAAACAACAAACAAAGCAAAAGGTATATAATTAAATTTAAATTCTATTGTTCAACAATCTAAACCACAAAAAAAGAATTAAATTTAAATTATTTTGTCAGCAACGGAACCCTGCAAAGTTGCCTGCAGATCCCTAAATCAATTGCTATTACAGTGAGAACCTACAACAATTAACAATATTAGTTCAAAACTATAATTGATTTAAACTATAATTTAAATTATATTAATTAGTACAGAACCCTATTTTAATATAAAATTAACTAGGAATCCCCAAATTCAACTAAAATACATTTACAATACAAAGGTGTCTATTAATAGCAAAGGCCAAACCAATTCAATCAACTGGAGCAACTACTTCCATATGCACGAAACTACCCTGTTTTTTCATATGTATCAACTACCTACCAAATTTGACTTTTATCAATTTACATTAAAATTCACAAAAATAGGTGAGATTATATCTCCTCAACAATCTTTAGTGCAAACTAGTTACTTAACATAGAAATATCAATCAATTTTCAACAATGATTTACCAATTTTCTATCTTTGCCCGTAGCAACCCGAACATCAAAAAATAGATTTATCCAACAAAAGGTAAATTTAATGAACTGATTCCAACTGTGTGGGTTTATACCCATCAAACACAGTGGACTTGACTCTAAACAAGACTTCTAGACACCGCCGTGTAACAGGCAAAACCAAAAATTACTAACTAAATGCCCTGTTCTACGACTCGTGTGGATCTCAAAAACCCACGCTGTGCTACCAAAATTATGATGCCTACACCTATGGCTTCCAAAACAGACGTCTCAATAGCTGGGCCCGTTTACTAAGACTGCTGTAGCCGAGGGTATAGGTGGCGATAAACTGCAGTCACACAGCAACGCCTACAAGAATTGGTGTCTGCGAAGGGGTCTAAAATTTATTTGGTAACAATGATAATTCAGTACTTACAGCCGTGACAGCAATACAGGCCTCTGTTGGCAAGCGCCCAAGGGCCGTGAAGGGTGTGTATCTGTAGTGTGTAAAGTGTAGGTCTGAATTCCCTTCACCGGCCTGCTCGTTCCGCCGGGCCGCCAAGAGTTTTCGCACGCAAACAACCGCGCTCCCAAAGGATTACACAAAATGTCAAGTAACTAATCACAATTCAAGCTTTCTACACTCAAAACGCTCGTACGCGTTGTAGATTACAATTTATATCTCAAATATCTCAATAAACCACGCAGCGTCTCAAAAAGTTATTCTTACAAGTTTTTACAATGACAATGTGACGTCTGTCAAAATAGTACCTCAAAAAGCCACAGCTTCGCTAGTATCTATCAAGGGCTGCGTTCCGAATCGCGCTCAGTATTCGGTTCCGAACATATATTTTTAATTCTTTTTTGGTCAAACTTTTCGAGTTATTTAAGAAAAAAATAGGCGAAAATGTAATGACCATCGAATATCCATAGGTAGGTGGGTCATTCTCAGAGGGCACGTTTTTTGGGCGTTGGGTAGAATAACTTTGTATTCTTGCATATATATGGCATACAAAAAATGTTGGAGGGTAGTTTTAGTTTTATTCTACCTGTAGCAGTTGTAATTTTGAAGATACTCTGTTGAGAACCAGTAATAAAAAAAATTAAAAGCCTACTTTTATCATGCTCCATCAAGCGTACAGACTCCAAAATTTGGGACAAACCCCTTTGCAACTCGGTAACCACTACTACTACCTAACACCGGGCACTTTTTTATTATAGTCAGTTAAACAAATTAACATTTTGTTATGTTGATTTTTATTACAAATGCTTGTATAAAGAAATATGATTTTTTCTCCGCGCGTACAAATTTATGACTTAACTCCGCCATTGGAAGCAAACCAAAAGTTGACATCACTATTTGCAAGTTTACGCACATCACTATTACATCGAGCGAGCCAGTTCAGTCTTGTCTGTGACACGGTGAGCGACGGAGGTGCGTTACGCGACGCTGGGCGATTTTACAAACGAAAGTATCTAATCTCCGTATTTTGTCACTTGCATTTTCTAAACACCGTTTAGTCATTTATTTTTCTATTGGTGTGATTGATTGTTCTACTATTTAAGTATAATGAATTAAACTATATTACCTGTTAAATGCGTGTAATATCGTTTTACTAAATAAGGTAATTTATGAAATAAAAAAATAAAATAGCTTTCTCCCTAGGCTCCGTCAAATAAACTCCGTCAAATATTTAGCCGGAGTTGAGAAAAAAAAACGTGTATTTAATATCTAAGTGAGAAATCACATGCAAAAAAACGTTTTACGTCACATTTGCTGTTAAAAGATAAAAAGCTTAAAAGATCTAAAATAAATATTATTAAGTGTTATTCACTAAGTTAAGTGATTGTTAATTTTTTTTGTTGATTTTGCTATGTTTTCTACTATGCCTTTTAAAATTAGTATACAAATTAATACAAAATTAAAAGTAATAAATGCTGTTATTTTTCTTTTCAAACTGTGTTTAATATTTTATATTAAAATATATAAAATATCATTCAGGTTTTAAAGCACCAGTATCCATAAACTCCATATCATATTTCTAAACTCCGTATAAAATATATCAACTCCGTCGCAACATTCTCAACTCCGTCTTGGTGAAAAAAACAATGGCTTATAAAATGTTAACTAATGGGTATATATGAGGGACAAAAGTACATAAATGATGTAAATTGCTCAATGATTCGTATTTTATACATAATATAGCAGTAAATATACTGTACAAAATCAAGACGGATTTGAGGCTGAGAACGCCTAATTCTGAGAATGACCCTGTAATGTTGCTGTTTCTCATGTACTTAGAGCTAGTATTTAGGTTTTAATCTATCTAACACTTGGCTCGACAACGCACCATACACGCGACCATCGCCGCCGGCAGCCGGAGGGAACTGTCCCCACGCCCGTCCCACTCTGCCGGTCGTGACGTATGCGCACGAGACAAAGATAGCATTAGTCAATACACTACATCCCTTATTTGTTTTAATGAAACTTTACTGATTCTTAAACATAGAAAATAAATATAAATGTGTTGACACCTGAGTGAGAATCAATAGCATGAAACTAAACAATTCTTAAATTTAACTTTATTGTGTAGAAGTACACGAGCAAATGATCCTTTAAAGATTTAGCAAGGATCACTTTCCGAATATTGGTTTCCTTATTTTCTCCAATCTTCTTTAGACGTAATTCATTGCTTGTGAAAACGTAATGTACCTATCGCATCATTGCACATTTCTAGATTCTACTTATTGTGCCTACTGTATATATGTACTACAGTATGTGTATCCGGTAATTCCCAATAATTTTCCTTTTACTACACCTTTCCATTTTCCTCCGTAAATCGGTCTCCACTCGTATATCTTATATCCCTATCCTCCTTGTTTTCTTAAATTTCAGTTATGATTGGTAAAACTTCCGTTTGTTATAGAATAATTCAGGCGGAGCTTTTTCGTAACGTAAATAACCAGGTACTTTCCAGATCGTATTTTTCAGTCTGGTTGATTTTTATATTTTCATCTTCTTCAAAGTGATCCTAAACTTCCTTCAGAGATACCCTGGTCTAGTTGTGATTAGAGCACACGCACGATTTCGATTAAGGTCCAAATAATACATTCAGGCCCTTTTTCATTGTCAGTAAGAACTATAGCAAAATTCCTGATACCATCAAAAATAAACTGTGTTTTTTTTTTTTTTGGAAATTTAAATGTAGCCTAAACACCACCTTAAAACACTTTTACTTGAGAAATGTTACGAGTCAACTATTTTCTGAACGATACAGAAATTTTATATCTATGTTTTATGTTTTCTCTTAATGATTTTTTGATTTAATTGTAACCTATAAACACAAATAAAACAGAAATTAACAAAGACTTATGCATAAATATTGGCTAAGTAACAATAAAAATAATATATTTCTCTTTATGGATTTTAGCCAACCAATTCTGTTATGTATTTTGTTTTAATTATTTATAAGTATTTGTATATCATGTGATATTTAATCAAATGGACCACTCTGGATTGATGGTACTTCTTTGTCTTCAGTAGTACTTACTACATATTTACGTTATACGTTTATTTTATTTAGTTATGAATGAAATATACATAGCTAAAAGTAGAATACACAATACATTATTCAGGTAAATTATGGTACTAAGATGAATTTTTCGTGTCCAAACCGGGTTCATGTTGCAAACTGCTTCTTGAATTTAGGACCTTTATGCAATAAATATGATGGAATAAAAATGTATGATTTCATATGATATCAAGGGATTTGAAGGGCTTGCGTGCTTGCGATCAGTTCTAATATCTTGCCATAAAATAATATTTGAATCGGTTTCATTGTCCAAATCAGTGCGAAACATTTTTTTCCGTTTAGCAGAAGCGTCTCTTGGCCATATGCTATTCGGGCCCTATATCGGTCTTCCTGAGCTAGAACCTCTCCCAGTTCTACCGGTATAGCGTCTGGAATTAAGATTGTGCGTTCATAATACTGAGGTGGGATATTTATTACAGCAGGTTATAAGGTCCTTTTTTAGAGGTATGTGAATCCTCCTGTAAGGCTATTGATATGATGGTTACATTATCATCTATTCGGAAATGTACGTTTATCTTTGTTCGTATGTGTAGGTATGTGTATCTTTGAAATTTGGTTTATTTTATAATTTGTTAATTGACCGAGCTTCGCGGCTGTGTCTCGTCAACTTCGGCAAAATACTTTTGTGTCCGGATTTCAGGATTTTGTTTGTTCTCCTCTACAAGTCGCATTTATCAACTGATTCTTGCAAAATTTTGTGGGTAGCTTCGAAGACTAAATAGTTTTTTTTTTTTTTTTGTAGTTGCACTAGTTTATATTTAGTAACTTATATTGAGTCAGACGTTGAGTGTTCCCCGTTCCATGGTGCTTATTTTACTTTGTATCTTCAGAGATAGCGTATACGTTTAACGCATATTGTAGCTTCGTTTCCATTCCCCTTCTTTTTTTTCTCTTTCGGGCTGCATTTCGTAAACTTTGCATTTTGTAAACGCAAAGTAAGTAGTCGTTGAGATTTGGCAGAATAGTCAGGAATACATCAAGACCTAGTGACTGACGTTTGCTCCGGGAATGTTATAGTACGCTTCTTGTAGTCAAATCAATTGACTCCGAGGTGTAACAGGTTCGCGTGCTCTTTTCTCAGTGTCTGTAATGTTTTCTACCAGGTAATTAGTAATGCCAGGCTTACACCGATTGACGTCTCGGTCAAACTTGTCCAAGACCAGTTGTGCTGAAGTTGACATATCTACTTTATAACGGTTGCAGGGCGCCCTAATTGGGCGCAGCCAATTTAATGACCCAATTAGTAAATTGGTTAGTGTCTCCGAGTTCATGTTATGTTAAATAACAAATATCATATCAATTAAGTGATCAGCGTTGCGCTGCTTATTTATTCAATAATAATTATGTACTTATTTAGTCAAATAGGTAGTGAAATAGTTCAATTGAAATTGAAATAAGTAAGTATGTAATTTTAATAATTTTAATATATATATTGTACTAAGATCAATGAAATGTACAACTAAAATTCGGTTATTTAGTCAAATAGTAGCTGTCAATTTATTGACCAGATTGACTGCTAATCTGCTGAGATGTCAATTGAATGACCATGTTAATATTCTGCCGAGAAAACGTTTCACATGATCCCAATTGAATGATCAGATTGATAATCTGCTGATAAAACATTTGATATGTCAATTGAATGACCAGATTCGTGATCTGCTGATGTCTATTGAACGACCAGATTGATAATCTACTGATAAAACATTTGATATGTCAATTGAATGACCAGATTCGTGATCTGCTGATGTCGATTGAACGACCAGATTGATAATCTGCTAATAAATCATTTCATATGTCAATTGAATGACCAGATTCGTGATCTGCTGATGTCGATTGAACGACCAGATTGATAATCTGTTGATAAAACATTTGATATGTCAATTGAATGATACAGATTCGTGATCTGCTGATGTCGATTGAACGACCAGATTGATAATCTGCTGAGAAATCATTTCATATGTCAATTGAATGACCAGATTCGTGATCTGCTGATGTCGATTGAACGACCAGATTGGTAATCTGCTGAGAAATCAATCATATGTCAATTGAATGACCAGATTCGTGATCTGCTGATGTCGATTGAACGACCAGATTGATAATCTGCTGAGAAATCATTTCATATGTCAATTGAATGACCAGATTCGTGATCTGCTGATGTCGATTGAACGACCAGATTGGTAATCTGCTGAGAAATCATTTCATATGTCAATTGAATGACCCAGATCGATGATCTGCTTATGTCAATTGAATGACCCAGATCGGCGATCTGCTTATGTCAATTGAATGACCCAGATCGGTGATCTGCTTATGTCAATTGAATGACCCAGATCGGTGATCTGCTTATGTCAATTGAATGACCCAGATCGGTGATCTGCTTGAATGCCGGGCCTTTATTTATTTAGTATATGAACCAAACATCGTACTATAGGGCAGGTTAACCAACTTATCTAAAATGCGTAAGTCATAAGCCAAAGCAGTTTCCACTCATTACTAAATACCTTATAGATAGGTATATATTGTCATCGCTCAAACAACATATTTATATGTAATGTGATTTTACGTCTAATTTACGTGATAATGTCTTATAAATCGATGAACGCCGGCTGCTCGCACAAAAACATGACGCAATATGGTGCAAGCGAGAGCGCGGAACGAGCGATAGAGAGGCACGATCTTATTTGTTTTAATGAATCGATCGGCCTAAGCGTGACGTTATTACGTAAAATTATCATCCGTAGACTGACTTTATAGACAACCAATGTTTTCCAAAAGTAAATCAATTTAACAGAGTATCTCTGTTTCACGTCTGCTTTATTGTATGCTTATTGTAAACTTCTCATTGTTCAATATAATGTCAATTTAATGACCACTTTCCCGTATTCTTATAGGTAAATAATATTCTCCCTTTCCATAATAAAACTGTTGATTGAACAACCAGATTTCTTTCAATCTGCTTATCTTCTGCATTACCTAATAAGGTAATGCACAATACAAAAGGCTAGGTAGGTATGTAAATCGGTACATATGTTGGGTACAGGCCAAGCAGTATTAAACCTGTTGTCCCCTGACTCCGATATTATTTAATTTTTTAAACTCACTAGATTCTACCTATAGTGTACCTTATCAGTAGATTTTTCAAGTAACAAATCCCACGTTTTCTTAATAATTGATTCTTACGTGGGTACTCTAACTTCGTAACTTACGTAAAATAATGACTAAACAATAACCTTTAATCGCAGGTACGTAAATGCGTCATATGATGCGGGTAGGTAGATTTTAACCAATTCATGCGTTGTATTGTATCGTATGCTTGTCTAAGAGCATCCTAGGAGCACACTTCAGGTAGAATAATTTCCCCGATAGTTAATACATCCGGCCGGCCGGATTGGTCCAGTTGGTAGTGACCCTGCCTTCTGTTCCGACGGTCGCGGGTTCGAGTCCCGCTCGGGGCAAACTTTGTGTGGTGAACACGAATGTTTGTACTCGAGTCATGGATGTTTAGTATTTATACATATATGTATGTATTTCTGTCACAGTACGTAAGTGTGTGACAGTATTTATATCGTCGTCTAGCACCCATAGTACAAGCTTTGCTTAGTTTGGGGCTAGGTCAATATGTGTGTGAAATGTCCCAAGAATTTATTTATTTATTTATCTGTCAAGGGTTGTGTTTTGGATGTAATAATATACATACTTATTCTTAGATGTCTTCAATATTTTTACTAATTGTAAGCTATTCTTAAAACAGTTACTTAGTACGAAAATACCTGTCGGTTGTAAAGATATTTCACGTTCATTCATTAGACTCAATTCACCTCGACCCCGACTGATCATTTTCGATTGATAGTGTAATTTATCATTTATAATGATAATCTAGTTCTTTAGTATTATCTTACATACGCAGAAGAAATGCATTCGAATGATTTAAACGATAAGTATTTCCCGGAAGCCCCGGGTATTTTGTTATTTAAATGAAAATAGGATATTCACAACCGTTGCGTTGCAGATATTTCATATTTGTGTTTTAAATACAGGTAAGAAACTACAAATGTATGCACTATAACCCTAATTGTTCTTTCAGGCAAACATCAACTATTAGTTACATTATGATGAATTTCGAGGGTAGCATTGAGAAGTGACAAAATTGTATTCTCAAATCGTATATCAAATGCAACGGCAAATTTTGCAATGTAAATCGTTGAATAGGTACGTTTTGGGAATAATATGTTTTAAAAGTATATGTCCGTTTTTTAATTAATTTGCATCACGACAGCGTTTGTCTTGTTACTGCACAACAAAGAAATTGAATTGCATCAAATTTGCTGGAATCCAATTTTACTATGTTCCAATCCATCCCTTTTAACAAAACGACGCATTGGCGCTTTCCGGGACATATCGGATTCCTCCTTTATGTACAAATTTGAAATGCACAATTAAATTACTTACGATTTATCCTCGTCGCCACATGTAATGTTGCTGTTTCTCATGTACTTAGAGCTAGTATTTAGGTTTTAATCTATCTAACACTTGGCTCGACAACGCACCATACACGCGACCATCGCCGCCGGCAGCCGGAGGGAACTGTCCCCACGCCCGTCCCACTCTGCCGGTCGTGACGTATGCGCACGAGACAAAGATAGCATTAGTCAATACACTACAGACCCAGGTACTAATATTATAAACTAGCTTCTGCCCGCGACTTCGTCCGGTAATAGCGTTCCCGCGGGAACTATGGGATTTCCGGGATAAAAAGTAGCCTATGTGTTGACCAGTGTTATAAACTACCCCCATACCAAATTTTACAGCTGAGAAATTTACATTTTCACTGGTCTCTAAAGTCGACCCTCGATTTCGCTCGCGCCAACATAACTAGGGACTCGTGATGAAATGACGAACTTTCCGCTCTCGCGTCAAAATGTACTTACTATTCTGTTGCAGATTCGTAGAAAACTTCGGCCAATGCGTGCGACCGACGGAATGCTTTCACGACAAAGTTCGTTCGAAATATTTGACGCGAGTGTCGGTTTTTTGATGCATTTTATACATAAAAGCAATAATTAAATTACGTAATTTGCTGAAGAAGAAGAAGAAATACACTTATTCACACCACATACGACACACAAAACATTAAAAAAAACAAAGGAACAAACATGAAAAAGGAAAACAAATGGAATAGAAAAAAAAATACAACAATTTGTAGTGTGTTTGTCATTGCGGCAGTAAATGGGGATTATCGATTCTTTGCTCACCAGTTGGCGCCACTGTTGACTAAGGTCCAGAAGTATAGCTTTATAAGATCGGCGCCGAAACAAAGTTTTAAATCTTGAATCTCATTAAGTTTATTAATTATAAATAACCATCATCATATCGAGTAGCTATGCCGCAATGTTGTGCAGTTCCGTTTTGTTTGAAAAAAAAGAAGATTTTTTTCAAACCTTTTGCATTCATCGCCCAATAATCCATATTTGCGATAATTTCACGGAGGACATCACTTTTCAACAGGTAAATTAAAGAAATTATAATTTTAATTTATATCACGAAACCCGCCAATACCAGGGAAAAGTGAATGTTATTGGACCTCACGCGACACTAGCGCCTCTAGTGGCAAATTCACACGCGATAACCCCCATCGGCCACTGGCTCAGCATAATGCTGGGATGGAAACACCCCAGCGCTGATTTTCAGCCAGCACCGTCTGAGTGGCTCACCGAATAAATTATAAAAGCAATAATTAAATTACGTAATCTTTCCTTCTTATATATAAAATTCTCGTGTCACAGTGTTTGTAACCAAACTCCGACAAAGACCGATTCTTATGAAATTTGGAGTGTATGTTCAGTAGGTCTGAGAATAGGACGTAAGCTATTTTTCATACCCAAATTTTTTTTAAGGCGGTACGAAGTTCGCGGGGTCAGCTAGTCTATATATATAAATCAATTGCTGTTTGTTTGTCTCGCTAAAACTAGAGAACGGCTGGGCTAATTTAGCTCATTCTTTTTTGTTTTATTCCGTGATTCAGCTAAGATTTAAAAAAAAAACGGGAAAAGTCAAAAGGCAAACAGCTAAAATAAAAAAAGTTAATTAAAAAAAAACAAAAAACCTGACTGCGTAAAAACTAAAAAGAAAAAAACAAGACTACTTAGTTCAGTAGTAGCTAGGATTATGTTAAGTAATATTTACCGTCGCCATCAGATATATGGTAGCGAACAATGTGATCATAAATATCTGGACACGATCTTACTGTCAAGACGTTAGACTACATGCTCAGATATTTCTGATCATTCTTGCTTGCTCATATTACGTCTAATGGCGATCGTACCTACTGAGAAATGACACCATGGAAATAATTTCATGTTCGACACTAACATAAATCAAATATTGATTGCTATTGAGGAATCTAAAGATGCCTACTATCGGGGCCCATTATTTGTAACATTTTAACCTAGATTTTAAATGGGTCCCGACTGTAGGCGGTAGGTAGTTAACATAATCCTAGCTACTACTGAACTAAGTAGTCTTGTTTTTTCTTTTTAGTTTTTACGCAGTCGGGTTTTTTGTTTTTTTTAATTAACTTTTTTTATTTTACTATTTTTAGTTAGGGATTATAAGACCGTAAATTCCGCAATCTTGTCATTTCATGGAGAGAGTTGCTATCGTGGGGATTATTAAGTAGCTTGCGATGATCTAAATTACTGATTATTAATCCCTCTAGAGACCTAACCCGGCTCAAAACGCTACATAAGCCGGACCCTATTAAAATTCTTCAAGTCAACCGATAGATGGCGCTACTGGTACTACATAAGAGTATTAGGCAGCTATTTTATTTATTTACGAGCGCTGAGTACTAACTAGTGTAATTGGTACCTATAATCGATTAGGTTATATTTTTCTGTATTAAGTAGGTAAATAACACTATTGACACTTTAAATGTAATAACGAGACTAAGTCTTCAAGTCAACGGATAGATGACGCTACTGGTACACTACATTGCACATGCGTACGTACTTGATTGAAGTTTGAGATTTATGAAAAACATTATTATTATTTTATAGTCGTCGTGACCTGCTTGAAGACTCGTTGATTTAGATTATTTCCTGTGTTGCTAATTCGAACGGATTTACTACTGGGTGGATATAGGTACCTACTTTACGTGGTTAGTAAAGGAACTTTGAATCGTTATAAATCATAAACGGTTCTTTTGTCTGAAAAATGGTCAAAAAAACCTAATAATGATTT
>OZ020299.1:6047894-6103124 GCA_963971205.1 Aethes cnicana
TACATCGGTTAGTTGTCACATTTTCTTTCAAAAATAGGTAATTTTAAGCGTAGAATTGTTGTAGAATTGTGTACCACGGGCGGTATAGGAATTGCAATCTCGAGCTTTAAGTTTGTAAATGTAAATAAGCAAACAAACAAAACAAAGACAAAAATAAGATTAAAAACAAATAATTCAAATTCAATCATTATTCAGCAAATTGGCCACATAGGGGCACTTTTACACGTCAGAAAAAGAATTTACCAGCGCTTCCTAGACCCATTGCTTGAGAAGAAGCGCCGCAACAAACTCAAGCAGAAGGCCTTTTTTCAATATTTCCACATAGTTACAAAATTTACATTTGCATTACATGTATAAAATATAGTACATTACAAACCTAGGGTGGTGAATTCGTAAATGTCCCAGATCGCAGGTTTCTGTGGCCCGAACCGAAGGTGAGGGCCATAAATATGCGATCTGGGGCTTTACGAATTACCGCCCGTGGTTTGTCAAAAGTTTTACGTCTTGCCTTGGCCAAGAAGTGAGATTTTCTCTCCGCGTAGCGGACACAAAATCCCACTTTATGGCCAAGGTGATGTAAAATATACATGGTGGGTCAGAAAATATGGCAAATAATTAACCCACAGTATCGGTCATCGATTCTAAGTATATTGTATAGGTCTTTAATTTTTTTTGAGTTGGTAAAAAAATATATTTTGTATAGGATTCAGGCGTCGCTCACACAACCAATCCCATATACAATTATTTTTTTTACCAACTCAAAAAAAAAATTAAAGACCTATACAATATACTAAGAATCGATAGCCGATACTGTGGGTTAATTATTTGCCATATTTTCTGACCCACCATGTATAGGTACTAAAATTACATTGAAGGGATGTTAGTCCCTAACTCAAGCTTAAATCTTATATAGTACAAACCTGTCATTAAAAATACCTGTGTAACTAAATGTTGAAAGCGCCTCTCGCAGGGTGAAACTAGTTGGAGCTTGTACTCTACATTTCCGAACCTAGGCTCCGGCGGTAAACTGCCGTAGGCTTCGTCCCCTGAGTCGTCGCCATCGGATGTGCTGGAAATAATAGGAATAAGCATAGAAGAATTATGGTAAACTTAGTAAGCAAGCAAATAACACTTTATTGTACACCACAAAATAAATACACACACAAAAATCACAAATAATAACAATGTACAAAGGCGAACACCCTGAAATGCTGCAGGTATTTGAGAAAATTAAAAAAAAAACTAATCTACTCAACGGATTTTTTTTGGAACTTATACACATTATGTAAGTAATAAAGATGTATTATTTAAAAAAATACAAATTTTATCAAATTTAGTCCGGAAAAATTAAAAAATGGTCAATAGGTGTCTTGTCATTGACTTTGAAGCCCCCCCCCCCCGATTTTTTTTCTCAAATATCATCAATATAACTACACTAGCCATTTGCTCGCAACTTCGTCCTGCGTAGACTTAAAATTTGCGTGCTCGATGATACTATACATATAGTTAGTTATAGTTATAGAAGTATTGTAAAACCCGTTTTACCCGTAGAAATCCCGTTCCCGTGGACATATCGGGATAAAATGTTGTTCCCAGGGTCTCAAACTATCTCCAAACCAAATTCCATCCCAATTGGACCAGTCGTTGCGAACAAACACACTTTCACATTTATAATATTAGTAAGGATTTTGAGTACTCACGTGTCATCGAGACTCTCATCAAAATCGTCGGAACTGTACCAAGTTTCGTTATCAAGATCCTCAGTATTGAAGTCACCAGCGAGGTACATGTCGTCTTTCAGAATTACCTACAAAATAAACAAGCGACTCAAGAATATAACAAAACCAAATGAACAACTCAAATGCCATGTGGAAAAACGATTTTGATTTTTGAAAATATCTGCTGGCGCAAATTTCAATAAAAAAAATCAAGTTCTATCTGCGGGAAATTGCCATCTAATCTATAAAATTCTCGTGTCACAGTGTTTGTAACCAAACTCCTCTGAAACGGCTCGACCGATTCTTATGAAATTTGGAGTGTATGTTCAGTAGGTCTGAGAATAGGACGTCAGCTACGAAGGTATGAAGTCCGCGGGGTCAAACTTATAGGTGCGAGCCGGAATCGAACCCCCGACCCTCGGCATGAGAGGCGGTAGGTCGAACCACTAGGCCACAACGGCTTTTTTTTACCTAATTCTTTTATTTAGTCTTACCTTTTCTAATTTATCAATAACATTATGCACAGCCTCCTCTTCGAACTCTTTCCTTCTATTCTTCTTGTAGTCATTCAGATCGTTGACATTTTTGCCGATCTCCGTGCAAACTTTAGGTATTGAGGACAAGTTGTTCCAGTTAGTATCTGTTGTTTCACCTTCTTTGGCGGGTGACTTCTTCCATCTTCTGTTCTTACGGCCAGAGTTACGACGCTTAGGTTTTGCGTCTGGTTTTGTTTCTAGAAGATAATAGAAATAGATTATTGATATTCAACGGCCGGATTGGTCCAGTTGGTAGTGACCCTGCCTTCTGTTCCGACGGTAGCGGGTTCGAGTCCCGCTCGGGGCAAACTTTGTGTGATGAACACGAATGTTTGTACTCGAGTCATGGATGTTCAGTTTTTATATATGTATGTATTTCTCTATGCAAGTATTTATATCGTTGTCTAGCACCCATAGTACAAGCTTTGCTTAGTTTGGGGCTAGGTCAATATGTGTGAAATGTCCCAAGATATTTATTTATTGATAAAATAGTCTGTGTAGCGGATGTTTCCCAGTATTGCTTTTTTCAAATGCATTTCACTTCTGCTACCTATATCCATATCCATATTAATATTATAAATGCGAAAGTAACTCTGTCTGTCTGTTACCTCTTCACGCTTCAACCGCTGGACCGATTGAGATGAAATTTGGTATGGAGATTCAATTCAAATTCAAATTCAATCATTTATTCAGCAAATTGGCCACACAGGGGCACTTTTACACGTCAGAAAAAGAATTTACCAGCGCTTCCTAGACCCATTGCTTGAGAAGAAGCGCCGCAAAAAACTCAGCAGAAGGCCTTTTTTTTAATTTCCACATAGTTACAAAATTTACATTTGCATTACATGTATACATGGTGGGTCAGAAAATATAGCAAATAATTAACCCACAGTGTCGGCTATCGATTCTAAGTATATTGTATAGGTCTTTATTTTTTTTTGAGTTGGTAAAAAAAATATATTTTGTATAGGATTCAGGCGTCGCTTTTACACAACCAATCCCATATACAATTTTTTTTTTACCAACTCAAAAAAAATCAAAGACCTATACAATATACTTATAATAGATAGCCGATACTGTGGGTTAATTATTTGCCATATTTTCTGACCCACCGTGTAGAATATACATATAGGTACGTACTAAAATTACATTGAAGGGATGTAGATAGTAGATAGTTGAGGTCCCGAGAAAGGACATAGGCTACTTTTATCCCGGAAAAACGCATAGTTCCCGCGGGAACGCGACGACCGAATCCCACGCGGGCGAAGTTGCGGGCAGAAGCTAGTTAATTAAAATGCAGTCCATTCTAATATTATAGATGCGAAAGTAGCTCTGCCTGTCTTTTACATCTTCACGCTTCAACCGCTGAACTGATTTCGATGAATTTTGGTATGGAGATAGTTGAAGCGTAGGAAAAGGACACAGGCTACTTCTTACTATGGAAAAGCGCATAGTTCCCGCGGGAATGTGATAAACGAATTCCACGCGGGCGAAGTCGCGGGCAGAAGCAAGTTTTTGATAAATTCCACATTCATCAAATTTAATTCTTAAATCTAAAATATTTTTTCTTGTAAATATTGCTTAATGGCTTTCATTGCACCGCTACAACAATGTCCGCTTTGCCCAAAGGTTAGAGAACGTCTTATCGCATTAAGTCGCCTTTTGTATTAAGTTTTTACTGATGTGCCAAAAAGTTTAAATAAATAAATAAATAGTAAAGGCAATAACTCACCGTTCTTGACGTTAACCTCTATGAAGCAGTCAATGTAGCTACCATCCTTGACGAGGACCTCGGTACTGAGCGCGGGTTCGCAGAGAAATGACGACTCCTCCGGTAAAGTCTCATTCTTTCCCTGCGCCTTGCGCCCTCTCCGCCTGCCTGCAAAGTAATATATATTTACGTCACACCTGGCCGAGAAGCGGGATTTACCGCCCTCGGGCGCGACTAAAAATCCCTCTTCACGGCCAGGTGGTGACGTAAAATCGTATACTCACCACGGGCGGTCGTAAAGAGCCTCAGACCGTTAGGTTATAGCCCTCGCCTCCAGCTCGGGCCCCAATTACTCACGATCTGAGACTTTCTTTACTTTACCGCCCTAGGTGTGTAATGTTCTATTACGTCACACCAAGCCGAAAAGCGGGATTTACCGCCCTTGGGCGCTACGAAAAATCCCTCTTCACGGCCAGGTGGTGACGTAAAATCGTATACTAACCACGGGCGGTCGTAAAGAAATCCTCAGACCGCTAGATTATAGCCCTCGCCTCCGGCTCGGGCCTCAATTACCCGCGATCTGAGACTTTCTTTACTTGACCGCCCTAGGTGTGTAATGTACTAATTAATTTACCTACTAAAGTATATAAAATAGTACATTACAGACCTAGGGTGGTGAATTCGTAAATGTCCCAGATCGCAGGAATATGCGATCTGGGGCTTTACGAATTACCGCCCGTGGTTTGTCAAAAGTTTTACGTCTTGCCTTGGCTAAGAAGTGAGATTTTCTCTCCGCGTAGCGGGCAGAAAATCCCACTTTATGGCCAAGGGTGACGTAATAGTACATTACAGACCTAGGGTGGTGAATTCGTAAATGTCCCAATCGTAGGTTTCTGTGGCCCGAACCGAAGGTGAGGGCCATAAATATGCGATCTGGGGCTTTACGAATTACCGCCCGTGGTTTGTCAAAAGTTTTACATCTTGCCTTGGCCAAGAAGTGAGATTTTCTCTCCGCGTAGCGGGCAGAAAATCCCACTTTACGGCCAAGGGTGATGTAAAACATATTACTTACCTACCACCACCATTTACGTTTGCTGGCCACAAGCCTCCTCTCACCACGAGAGGGTTTGGGCTATAGTCCCACGCGGGCCCAGTGCGGATTGGGGACTTCACACACACCTTTGAATTACTTCGCAGATGGGTGCAGGTTTCCTCACGATGTTATCCTTCACCGAACAGCTCAGTGGTAAATTCAAATTGAATTTCGCACATAAGTAAACTTTAGAGGTGCGAGCCGGAATCGAACCGCCAACCCTCTGCATGAGAGGCGGTAGGTCGAACCACTAGGCCACCACGGCTCCGTCACAAATTTCATGTCAAATTTCAACACTATTAACTTGCAAATTTACCATCGTTTGTAGAACCCCGATGCAGAAAAATTATGGCCAGAGATCCTGGTCATGTATCCAATATGTAATAAATTCCCCAAACAGTTACTGTTACTACTAAAACTTAACCGTATGAAAGCCAAAAGCTTCAGAAACGTTATTAAGCTGTATTTGTTAAAAAACAACTTGTCAAACAATAGTTCACAAAATACAATAATATAAGGTAACAATGTATTGGATGTTATATTGATATTAAGCGGCAGCAACTCCTCGATATAATATTGTTTATAAGAACTGAACTGACAATGTCGCCGACATATGTCGTATAACATAATCTAAGGCATCAAAACAGACTAGTTCCATCTATGGCTAATAATTTAAAATTATACTCCAAGGGTCCTCTTGCTATGTCTATTAGAATTTATAACAATGTTCCTAAACCTATATTATGAGAGGAAAAGTATAATGTATTAATTAACAAGTTAAAATCATATTTAGAGTCTAAGTCATTCTATACACTTCAAGAAGACTTTGAAGAATAAAGAATATTTTAAGTTATTTTATATATTTATTGTAAATACTATTTTCATTCGTTAATAAATAATTATGATAGAATAGATTTATAAATAAATTAATATTATGTTTCAGGTATATAACACTTTCCTGTTAAAAATTATTATCTGTGGTAATATCATAGTAATAACTACTTTTGTAACTTTAGGTCGTAAGTTTAGTTTTTTTTTTTAAGATCTTAATGCTACGCCCTAATATGGTCCGTGTAAAGCGACAACCTAAACAATGTACCTAACATCTTGTAAACCATGGAAGCAATAATAGTTCATTACAGACCTAGGGTGGTGAATTCGTAAATGTCCCAGAACGCAGGTTTCTGTGGCCCGAACCGAAGGTGAGGGCCATAAATATGCGATCTGGGGCTTTACGAATTACCGCCCGTGGTTTGTCAAAAGTTTTACATCTTGCCTTGGCCAAGAAGTGAGATTTTCTCGCCGCGTAGCGGGCAGAAAATCCCACTTTACGGCCAAGGGTGATGTAAAGAAATATGAATATTAGTCCCCTAGTGTATCCTGGCTTACCTTTCGGTGGGTCTACTTTCTTCTTAACATTATCTTGTTCTGTTTTGACTTGGTGTTTCTTCTTAGCCTTGTTCTGGTGGCCGTCGGAAGGGTCGAACAGACTGAAGAACGAATCCATTATGCAACTGTGAAAGACGAAAAACCAAATATTTGGAGGGTAATATTAGGTCCTTACATATGAAATTGGCGTTTGGCGAACTGGCAACTTTGATTCAAAATATGTGGCGTTCGGCTAGGAATTCCAAATTCAAATTTATTTCAAATTTAAGACCATGTATTTCTGTGTTCGAATTACGAAATTTATTTGTTATCGCGTCATTTGTTTTTCTTTCACATCGTTCTGTTCACAATATGGAGAACTTAAAATATCGCTATATTTACGAATATGAGTTTCACCTCGGCACTAGTGCTGCAGAAACGGCTCGTAGGATTAACAATGCGTATGGGGAAGCTACTGCAAAAGAAAATACGGTACGTTATTGGTTCCAACGTTTCCGTTCTGGAAATTTTGACCTACAGAACAAGCCTCGTGGACGGCCGGAGACACAAGTTGATAACGAAGAATTAAAAGCAATTGTGGAAGCAGATCCATCGCAAACCACGTCAGAGTTAGCGGCAGGCTTCGGTGTGAGTGATAAAACCATTTTGATTCACTTGAAACAAATTGGAAAAGTGAAAAAACTTGAAAAATGGGTACCGCATGAATTGAGCGACGCAAACAAAGAAACACGCGTCGAGTGTTGCGTTTCACTTCTCAACCGGCACAATAATGAAGGCATTTTGAATCGTATCGTTACTTGTGATGAAAAATGGATCTTGTACGACAACCGGAAACGTTCTTCACAATGGTTGAACCCAGGTGAACCAGCCAAATTCTGCCCGAAACGAAAGTTGACTCAGAAAAAGGTACTGGTAAGTGTCTGGTGGACTAGTGCCGGTGTCATCCATTACAGTTTCTTAAGATCTGGGCAAACAATCACGGCTGATGTGTATTGTCAACAATTGCAAACGATGATGGAAAAGCTAGCCATTAAACAACCCAGACTGGTCAATCGATCTAGCCCACTGCTGCTTCAGGACAACGCTCGACCACATACGGCACGTTTGACGGCCGCAAAACTACGGGAGCTGCGACTGGAATGTCTTCGACACCCACCATACTCCCCGGACCTTGCTCCAACTGATTACCATTTTTTTCGGAATTTGGACAACTTCATGCAAGGAAAAAAATTCAATTCTCACGAGGCTGTCCAAACGGCCTTCAAAGATTTTATTGATTCTCGCTCACACACTTTTTTTAGTAAAGGAATCAATGAACTACCTTCGAGATGGCAAAAGTGCATAGATAGCCATGGTACATACTTTGACTAAATAAAAAAATAGTTTCATAAAAAAAAATCGTTTTCATTTCTGCCATATGAAACGCCAATTTCATATGTAAGGACCTAATATTATATTACTAACTTCTGAATTCGTTAATAGCAATCCCGCGGGAACTATGCATTTTCCGGGATAAAAATTATAAACTATCCCCATACCAAATTTTGTTGCAATCCATCCAGTAGTTTTCGAGTTAAATCCGGACATACATACATACAGCAAAATTTTTCTAAAAATCATTATTTTGTGTTCAGTATCGTTCATATAGTCCCCTCGACTTGATACTTAAATTTTTTAGGGTTCCGAACCTCAAGAGGTAAAAACGGAACCCTTATAGGATCACTCGTGTGTCTGTCCGTCCGTCTGTCACAGTCGATTTTCTCCGAAACTACTGGAAGATCTCAAATACTTAATAATACTTATAAGTTCTTCTTAAGAGGATGTCAAATATATTTTTTCATTTCTTTTTTGGTCAATACTTTTCAAATTATTTAAGAAAATAGGCGGAAAATGACCACCCCCCCCCCCCCTTATCTCCGAAACTATTAGACCTAACAGAAAAATTATTAAAAAGTCCATGGTATTTGAAATCTATCATATAAAAGAGCTTATCCTGTGAAAAGGTTTGAAAATGACGCCATTGAAAATAATCAAGGATCGGAACCCTCTTCACACGGGTTTAACTCGCTTTTTGACCGGTTTTATTGTTTTTATTGCGAATGGCGTTGCGTTTGACCCTAATCACACCTGATGGAAAGTAATGACAGGGTCTAAGGTGGAACACGCTCCACCAGAAAATGCCTATTCCTCTAGACTTGAATACTACACCAAGATTATAGATACATGGGAAACACAAACGCAGGGAGGGAATTCCAAAGTTTAGCAGTGCGAACAAGAAAAGATTTAGCGCGTTGCTTTGTTCGACTCATGGGGAACTCAACCACATGAGGATGGAAACCCTCCCCGTCGTCTAGTAGTCCGATGATTTATTATTAGTATAAATAATAGATGAGCAAGGCCCAGTCCGCACCTCGATTTTTCTCCCGCGACCTGGCACGTATTTTCCACGCAAATTTTTAATCGCAAGTAAGAATATTCTCATACCATTAAATGTAAGGCCGGCTCTCGACGATCAATTATATTGCACAATATTTCGAATTGTGCAATGTTATTGACCGTTTAGGGTTAGTATTGCACAATATTCTAGAGGGCAGCGGCAGACGCATCAATGTTATTGCGCAATTTTATTGTAGGTCTAGGGCCGGCCTAATACAGAATTGCGGCAAAAAATCGGGGGATTTTTGCGCAAGTGTCCCTGTTTTGTACAAAATATACAAAGAAGGGGCATGTATACAAAAGCGAGCTTGTCAAATTCAAATTCAATCATTTATTCAGCAAATTGGCCACATAGGGGCACTTTTACACGTCAGAAAAAGAATTTACCAGCGCTTCCTAGACATTGCTTGAGAAGAAGCGCCGCAACAAACTCAAACAGAAGGCCTTTTTTCAAAATTTCCACATAGTTACAAAATTTACATTACATGTCACTAGGGATTACTTCCGGTAATGCTAAAAATTAAATACTAGGACTAAAATTAATAGTTAACTGTCAGTAGGTACTTTAATGTTTTATGTTGCGTTTTTTTTTGTTTTCGTGAAATTTTATACTTCACACTTAATTTAATAAGTTATTCTTTATTATCATATTAAATAGTTATGTGCTGTTGAGTGTTGAGGGACGAGAGAAAATGAGAAATATTATATTTCTTTTTTCACGCCACTGTGTAACAAAGATACGTTTTCACGCCATAACTACTCAATTCAAAATTCAATCATTTATTCAGCTAATTGGCCACATAGGGGCACTTTTACACGTCAGAAAAATAATTAATTTACCATAATTTACTGAACTTATTTTAATAGGTACATAATTTTTTTCCGCGGTAACAACGCTTAATGCTTTAATACTAAAGAAAAACTAAAATAACGAAACCATTTCCATTTCTGAATTAAAGATTGTGAAGATAACATAAATAAATATGTGGAGGGCATTGTGACTCGTTAATGTGTTTACAAATTCGCAAACAGTACATTTTTATTTTTATCTCTCATTAGTTTTCAAGGGTAAAGGGGTGATGATGTTTTGAATTAAGATAATTGTTTATATTAGTTCTGTTTGCATGTATAAAACAATAGTACATTACACACCTAGGGCGGTCAAGTAAAGAAAGTCTCAGATCGCGGGTAATTGAGGCCCGAGCCGGAGGCGAGGGCTATAATCTAGCGGTCTGAGGATTTCTTTACGACCGCCCGTGGTTAGTATACGATTTTACGTCACCACTTGGCCGTGAAGAGGGATTTTTCGTAGCGCCCAAGGGCGGTAAATCCCGGTTTTCGGCTTGGTGTGACGTAAAGTTAGTTACACCACTTATAACTCGAGAACTACTGGTTGGATTGCCACAATAGTACATTTTGATGCAAGTGCGAAAAGTTTGTCATTTTATCACGAGTCCCTAGTTATGTTGACGCGAGCGAAAGCGAACCCTCTCGTGATGAGAGGAGGCCTGTGCCCAGCAGTGGGACGCAAATAGGTTGTTGTAGTAGTAGTAGTAGTAGAGCGAAAGCGAGCCCATGGAGGACCCATGTTATAATCTACCTCCTTACAAAATTTCGTGGCAATACAACCAGTGGTTCTCGAGTTAAAACCCGGAGAGGCACGGTCATGTGACTTGTACAGACTTATTAGTAAAGAATTCATCCATATTTGTTCACCTGATCTAACATGATTAGAATAGACAGACAAGAACGGAAGAGGCTGGAGGAGGCCTTTGCCAACTGGCAAACTGACAACCAGAAGATAAAAAGATGGCAAATCCAAGACCACAAATGACGTCAGAAATAAGGCTAATCAGATTCAGATGATCTAACATGATTGAGTAAAAAACATCCAACCAATTCAATAGTAACATTAGTAAAATTTCTGATTCTATGGTAAACTGATAGAAAGCTATTTAAATCTGTCTAAAGCAAAAGCTAAATGGAACTTGGCAACATATCTGATATCCGATCTTGGCATTGGGATGTCTTGGCCAGACATATGCTTTTGTTGGTAAATAAAAAAAAAGATATTTTTTATAAATAAACTGTGATTATATCACTATAAAGGCAGTGGTTAGTTTGTAGCATCCATGCTAATATTATAAATGCATCTGTCTGTTACCTCTTCATGCTGATGGACCAATTTAGAGGAATTTGGCATGGAGATGGTTCAAGTCCCGAGAAAGGACACAGGCTAATATTTTATCAACGAAAAACACATAGTTCCCGCGGGTATGAAATAACTGAATTCCATGCGGGCAAAGTAGCGAGCAGAAGCTACTCATGAAATAAATTGCTACATTTATTTCAAAAAATTTTGTTGTTTTAATTTGCATATATCTAATTATTATTTTTCTTAGACTTTTTCAATGATCCACTTTTAGGCAAAGGATCTCCCTTAAGTTTCTAACTCCCTTAATCAATAATATGTTATGGGTGGGGGGCAATATTACTGCAATAGATAAAAGAAACTTTATAAAATGAAGAAGTGATTTTGATATTAAAGACTAAATGAATATTTACCTAAGAATCTCACACACATAGGCTGTTTTAATGGTATTATAATGAATTCTGCTTACTGAATAAAATTTTAGTTTTTCTTTAATAAGTAACAATTAAAATTATTACATCATCTTAGAATCATACTACAATAAGATTCTTAACTGAATATTGTGTCTAATATGGGAAAAATAGAAAACAATACTAATCAACAAATGGTTACTGATTCTAAGAAATGCTGCAAAACAAGGATATAATAAAAAATACTAAAAATGTATTAGGTGCTGATAAAGTTTTTTTTTAATGATGAATCATTATAAGTTACATTTAATTTTACTGTGTTTTTGTATAATAAAAAACAGTAGTATCACTAAAAGAAAATAATTATACCAATGCTCATAATCAAAATGTCAGAATCTTGCAGTTAACTAAGCAATGATTAATAAATATTGCGAAATTTCGAAAGGGACCTTCAGAGAAACCGAGAAACGTATTTAACCGCGAAAGCACTCAGCAGATTTGCAAACTGTTTTTTTTTTATTTACAAGTATCGTTATTAAGTTTTTTTTTTAATAGAAAAGGAATCAAGGATGTACTTACCAACAGCTGTTAGAGGTTCAAGGTCGCACAGTCTCTAGTCACTAGCTGTGCGATTCAACCGACTGTGAGTCAACAAAAGCGTATCACAAACAAGGGAACACTGCCAAATTATTTGCAGTGACGTAAATATCGATAACAATAATATTTTTAACACAACTGTACAAACAACCCAATCCGTGCACAGTTACACAAGATTACGTGTAAGCGGCAACTGGTAACGTCACAAAATTCACGCTCATTATCATATTGTGATAAGAACAATAGAATGATTCAATAATTTTCTAACATTATTGTGAAATACAAAAGAACTACTATTGTAAATTTGTTCGGGATGTTTGACATTTCGCACAGGGGTTTGACCAGAATTTGACATTTAAATATTTTTGGAGGTGGCAATCTACTTTGTAATTGTCGTTCTAAAAGTGACTGCCTGCTTCTTATAAAGGTAATATTGAGATCATGGTGGAATTTGTGGATACAACACAACACATGTCTTTGCAATACTAACTGCCTTACTTGAGTAACTAGAAATTAACAATTTTAAGATAAAATGTGGGTATTTAACATGGCACAAGGACTTCAACCTAGAAAACTATAGAACACTTTCTGAACACCTCAGTGCTGCCATAATGGTTTACAATTTATAAAGCTTGTTATAGACTCGACTCGACTTCAGTGTTCCGGATTATTTCTCTCTTCCAAATTCATAAAACAACTCAATCGTATATTTTTTACGGTATTTTAATGAGAGTTCATTTTTATTTTACGTGTTTCAGTAAAATTAAATTTCATGGTAGAGAAATCAATTCTCAGCTGACGTCGCAAACACATTTGACAGGCTGCGTTCCGAAACGCGCTCAGAGCGCTCACAGCACCTTGAAAGTCGAGTCCTAAGAGGAAAAAGGATGCAAGGTGCTGTGAGCGCTCTAAGCGCGATTCGGAACGCAGCCACAGCCGTCAGAACATTTTGCATTTTGGCGCGAATACGGATAAGATAACATAACCTAAAAAGTAATTATGTCGATTCGCGTAGAAAACACTTTGCAGAAAACAAATAAAGAAGCTTTTGAGCAACGTGCACACTATGTGCCCTGTAAAGTAGAAGAAGACGGCCCAGCAAACGTGGAGAAATACTTCGAACCGTATATTGTCGAGGAGAATGGTGGTAAGTTGATTGGGATACTTTGTGTGACAATTTTCAAGATAATGCGATAAACTATAGAAAATATAGTTTGAAAATCTCTTCGGACATTGTCTTTTGTTGATAAAGATTTATTTTATTTTGTAAATTTGAGAAAACAACCTTAGAAGTGTACAAAATTTCACTTGACTTATTATTTGAATAGACTTGACTGCTTCATTCCGCGGTCACCCTCTGGACGGCACCAAAATGACCTTTCCCGAAGGCTATCGGGCGGTTATCGTCACGGAATCGAAAAGACCACTATCTGAAGACGCTGAACGTAAATTCCATGTAAGTTTTGCTGGACTGACACTTATTTCTCTAAAAAGGCACAGTGAATTCTGTCTGTACATCTTTTTTCGTATGTAGGACACATTTAGCTAACAAATCTACTCAGATGGACAATAAAGTGATTCTGTAATAACAACATTTATATGAATAGTGGCTAGTGCCTATGGCTTTGCCCCTGTGGAATTCGGTTATCACATTCTTTGGAACTAAGCGTTTTTCCGGGATAAAAAGTAGTCTATGTCCTTTCCCAGGTCTCCAACTATTTCCGTAACAAGTTTCGTCCAAATCGTTCCAGCCGCTTAGATGTGAAGGAAGGACAAACAAACACACTTTCATGATTATAATATTAGTATGGATTTTCAGGACTTTCATGATTATAATATTAGTATGGATTTTCAGGTGGCTGGAGGGTTCAAAGAGTTCATCTATTGGAATTGGGACAAGAAACCTTCAAAGAATGATAACTTGATGAAAGCCATGGATTGGTTTGACATTGCTGAATCGGTGAGTCCTGCTTTTAAACGTCTTCAACAAAAAAGGAGAAGGAGTAAAATAGGAACAACATGGTACCCAAGAGGTTATAAATGGAATAGGGGGAGACAACATATGAAAATGAAAATGAAAATGAAAATGAAAATATTTATTCAGCAAATAGGCCACATCTGGGCACTTTTACACTTCACTTTTAAATGAATTTAACAGAAATGAATTTACATAAAAGATGGGAGGATGAAATTGTGGAAATGGCCGGCAGAAAATGGACCAGAAAGGTCACTTATAGGGAGGAATGGATTAAAATTTCGGTTACTGTAGTTTTAATTAGGTATTTTATTGTAAAAATTTCTGAAAACAGGCTATAAATAAATAATAAATAAATAAATAGAAAACAAAAAAGGTGGTTCTCAGTTTGACCTGTGTTTATATGTATGTCCACGATTATCTCCCGTTTCGCTGGACCGATTTTGATGCGGTTTTCACAAATAGATAAAGTGCTTCCCGAGAAAGGTTTTAGTATATAACTTTTCATGTATTTTTGTAAATTGGATGAAAAATCAGGATAATAGTTCAAGGTGGAGGAGAAAACCAAGCCAACTGGGAGCTTTCATCTCTTTCCATTCCTGAGTTCTCTCACAAACACTTATCTCAAAATTTCCTTTTCAGATTCACGGGGACTGAATGATGTGCTATTCTAGCTTTTTTATTTGTTAAGAATAATATAAGTCTACATTATAAATAGGGTTCCCTGCTCAAACCTGATAAGTCACTGTAAGAAAACAATGGAATTTGAATTTGTCATAGAATATTAAAAGTTCGTAATTGTAAACACCTCACTGCGCTCCAGAACTCAAATACCGATGTGGGAAAAAGACCGCCAAACTCAAATGGGACTGGGCTGGACATGTCTGCCGGATGCATCCGGATCAGTGGGCCAAAAAGGCCTCAGATTGGATCCCGACGGATGGCCATAGGAGCAGACGCAGACCGAAGAGATGGCGGGACAACCTCGATAAGTTCGAAGCAATCTGGCAACAGATCGCTGAGAATAGAGAACAGTGGAAGATAAGAGGGGAGGCCTTTGCCCAGCAGTGGGATATAAATAAGGCTATTAAAAGAAATAAGTTGTAAAACAAAGTATCCAGACTTATTACGGTTTGAGGGAACCCTCTTTTTATATGATATGAAATAATCATCAATGTACACAGCCTAAGCATGTAATCAAATAAGACCTTTATTTTACTTTTGGCGTCATAATTTTGTGACCAAATTTACGAGCATACTAGAAAGTGGAATAAAACCAACCAAGATTTTCATTATAAAAGTTTTTTATTTTTAAATAACAAGTAGATAAAAATTTACCCTAATTTATTAAGTGAAAGTGGCTAGTTCATATTGCATTTTTTTTTCACTTAGGTAATATAAGATAATGACGATATCTTACCCCGAAACATGAAGGACTTACTATTATCACGCTCTTCCTAATATTAATATTATGCTTGTATTACATTACAGCTCTGCCTACCCTAACCAGGAAACAGGCGTGAATTTAGGTACGTACAGCTAAAAGTTCAACTATGTATAGCACAAGACAACATCGAAGGCGCGTGGCGAAGCACTTAAGCCGTTGACGCAGGGTCCATAATTGCTTAATCCACGCGCCTTCTAAGTTGTGTTAACCTGTAACATGAACAAAAAAGTTAGTCACATAATTTAAAAAACTGCTACAAGGCCTACTGCTAAGTTAAATTTTAAACCGAGTTACAAAATGTCATTTGATATCTGATCTGATATCTTTTACACCAAAAAAAAGTGATTAGAATTGTAAATACCTCTATATATGCTGCCATTCTACCTATCTAATAATATTAATATGGTACTATTATAATTAAAAAAGTGTAATAAATAGTATAATAAAGATCTAGGCATTCTTCTGTCTTATCTTCTCCCTTAATTTCTCTCTAATCTCGTTCCTTCTCATTACTTCTTTCTTACTTAACATAACAACTCTCTTAAATGCATCTCTTCTGACAATCTTGCTTCTTAATTTATTATCTTCTTTTTTCTCCTCCGGCACTTTGCTATGAACACCAAATTCTGTAGTCTTTTCTAAATCGGTGAAATCATTGACATTCTCACGTCCCAATTTGTTATAGATCTTTAAGAATTGCCAAAACTCTATGTCGCCACCTTTTATGTTGCTTTCGTAGAATTCTATCAGTTCCTTTTCACATCTGTGTTTAGAATTAACCGGTTCTGGTTTAGTTCTGCGGTATTCATCGTTTGTTATACCATCTTGGCGCTTTCTTCTATCACGTTTGACGTATTTTGTAGGTACATTCTTGACTCCTTTGCTTGTATTACTTTTTGCAATTGTTCCTTCGGGGTTAGTGTTTTTGGGGTCGTTATTTTGTTTAATTTTATGTTTCCAAACTTTCGGTCGAAATGGTTTAGGGTTTTTCTCATGCTTTCTCCCATGTAACTTCAATGCGGCCAAAGTTTGACATATCTTACTGCATTTATCGCACGGAAAAAGGATTTTAGCTCCATTCTTCTTAGCCATACGACTTAACGCTTTCATCTTATCAACATGATCCCCCTGGACATTCAAATTGCCTATTTTATCAAATTTGGGCAGCATATAATCGTTTATTTTCATTTTTTCCTTCACAACTATCCATTCTTTACCCTTTTTAACCAACTTTGTCTTCATTATATTCTTATTTTTGGCATCTCTGTTTTTCTTATCTATCTTTCTATACGCTTGGTTGTTCAAGTTTCTTATGCTCGGTATTATTTCTATCTTTTTTATAACAGTATCTTTGACATCGTAATAGTATCTTAATTTATCTTTTTTTTTACCGTCTTTGAAGGAACCATAGGGTATTTTGATTTTAATGTTGTGGACCCTTTTTAGGTGTTTGGTAACGCTCAGGTCAGTAGCGTATTCACATAGGGGGCATTTTTTGAGAGTTTTTATATTGCACACGTCGAAATGGTCTTTGCAGTGTTCTAGTAATTTATCCTTTGTCTCGAATAGCTGCGAAATTAAAGTTTATTAAATTTAAATTTTTATAGTGGTACCTGATAACGTATTCGTAATTTAGTATTCAAAAGTCAGCTTCGCTAAATCAAAACTGCGTATATGCCTACAAGTTTCCTCACGATGTTCGACTTCACTGCAAAGCTAATTATTTCTACTCAATAAAAAAATACACATATTTACCTTAAAACATACATAACACTGGTGTGTATTTAACTTCAATTTCCCGTTGTTTACTAACGGTACTTCATTGCTTGTTTCATTTGTATCTACTACAGCTGTATCATTGGCATTCAAATCTTCTGTACTTTCGTCTTTGCCATTATTAATCTCTTTTTCTTTTTCTAAATATTCTTCTTCGTAGTTATTACCAGAATTATGTGAAATATCTTCTTCGGTAACAACTTTATTTACATCTTCTATAACCTTATCTATATTTGATATATTTTCTACCATATCATCTAAATTGATATTGTCTACGTCTTTCTCTGAATACTTTTCTTTACCGTCATCTGGAATCTTATTTCCTTCTCCATTCTTATTTATAACTTCTGTACATTTCTCTACAAATTTATTTTTTATATTCTTGTTAACAATATTCGGATTGTCAACTGGTTTTTCTTTATCTTCAATAGTTTCGTGGCTTATTGAGAAATGTTCAACCAACAATGAATCTGTGTTAACACTTTCTTCTTGCAATTGTAACGAGGTATCTGAGTTTTGTTGTATATGTATGTTTTTATTTAAACTAATTATTTTCTTGCGAGCTGAAACGGAAGGGAAAGATTATATAGGTATCTATAAAATCAAAATCAAAATATTTATTCAGCAAATAGGCCATGTCTGGGCACTTTTACACGTCCCTTATAAATGAATTTACCTAACAGAAATGAATTTACCAGCGCTTCCAAGACCCATTACTTGAGAAGAAGCGCCGCAACAAACTCAGCAGAAGGCCTTTTTTCAAAATTTACATGTACAGATTCACATTACATTTGCATTAATATGTATAAAAATACATACTAAAATTAAATTTTAGGGATGTATAGTCCCTAACTTAAACTTAAATGTAAGATCATAGAGATGGTCTTATATTAGGTACAAAAATAAATGAAAATATTAATTAATGACAGGCTGACAACACTTATCTAATCTATAAGTATAAAAGATGCAATAATTACTACAAAATTGAATAAGTTTTGATTTGTTCGATTAATTATGAGGTAGAGCGCTGAGGTGACGGCAATTCAAAAAATTCAAAATTCAATCATTTATTCAGCAAATTGGCCACATAGGGGCACTTTTACACGTCAGAAAAAGGATTTACCAATAATCCGGACAACCGTAGAAATAACAGAATAAAACTTTGCCTATGTTTTATTCCTATAGATCTACATATCCATCAAATTTCAATTCATACAGCCACAGAGAAATGATACAAGAAGAGTGGCAGAGTCTATACTGTAGTGCGTGCTCCGAAACCCGGGTTAACACTAGATCGACATCTAGCGTCCAGTGGGTGAACCCCGGTTACCCGACCGTTTAGCAGTTGCTCCGCTACTTGAAGCTAGATGGCGAGCCGAACGCAAAGTGTATTTCTAAACAATTTCCAACTAATATTATAACTAGAACTCTGTAAACTGTACTACTACTACAGCCTATATTCCGTCCCACTGCTGGGCACAGGCCTCCTCTCATCACGAGAGAATTTTGGGCTATAGTCCCCACGCAGGCCCAGTGCGGATTGGGGACTTCACACACATCTTTGAATTACTTCGCAGATGCGTGCAGGTTTCCTCACGATGTTTTCCTTCACCGATAAGCTCAGTGGTAAATTCAAATTGAATTTCGCACATAAGTAAACTTGGAGGTGCGAGCCGGAATCGAACCCCCGACCCTCTGCATCAGAGGCGGTAGGTCGAACCACTAGGCCACCACGGCAACTGAACAACTGTACGTTTACCTTCATCTCGAGCCTTCCTAACAATGGCTCTCTTCATCAGGCGGTTGTATTTCCATCTCTCTCGCTCAATAGCCATCTCGTCGATCTTGCGTCTCGTTCTCTCTAGGAGATCGGTCACCTCCTTCTTTACCCGATCGTCTATGGGTTTGTCTATGAAGGTCCTTACTGGCGCTGTGAAATACAATAGGTTAAACTACGAAAGCCTATTTACGGCCCACTGCTGGGCACTGGCCTCCTCTCATCACGAGAGGGTTGGTATAGTCCCCACGCGAGCCCAATGCGGATTGGGGACTTCACACACATCCTTGAATTACTTCGCAGATGCGTGCAGGTTTCCTCACGATGTTTTCCTTCACCGCAAAGCTCAGTGGTAAATTCAAATTGAATTTCGCTCATAAATAATTTCAGATGTGCGAGCCGGATTTGAACCCGCGACCCTCTGCATGAGAGGCGGTAGGTCAATAGGTTAAGCGGGGTAATAATAAGCCAGGGGTAGATTTATAATATGATGATGATGAACATTTTAAAAAACCCCAACTCATGTTTACCTTACCATATACTTTCAATATCATTGAAGTAACACGGTACCAAATTTCGAATCGATCGGACATAAGGAAGTTAGTCAGATCCCCTCATCAACTAGAAGAGCTGATGATCTTCAAACGGCTCAACAGATTTTCATGAAACATGGCTAAGAACACTCGGGATAAAATTATCTATGACACGAAAAAAACTAAACGAAAATCGGTTCATCCGTTTGAGAGCTACGATACCACAGAGAGACACGTTAAACTTATAATACCACTCTCTTTTTGCGTCGGGGGTTAAAAATAAACGTAACCAAAGTTTGAATTTAGATCATAACATGGCAAAAAGCTATTCTCGAATTAAAAATGTAATTCGGTACAGTCGAGTTCATTAATATGTGTACACTTTTGGACCTTGTTACACCGTGGTAAGGTGCAAAAGTGTGTATACACGGTGGGTCTGGGTGGGTCAACCCACAGTATCGGCTATCGATTAAAGACCTATACTCGTACAATATACTTAGAATCGATAGCCGATACGGTGGGTTAATTATTTGCCATATTTTCTGACCCACCGTGTATATTGGCGAACTCGACTGTACTAAACAAATCAATTTAAAATAAATTCAATCAATACTTTATTAGTTAGTATTTTAAGAGGGTTTACTCCGAAAGTTGACAACATTTTTTTTTGTATGTCCGGATTTAACTCAAATACCACCGGTAAGAATTGCACCACCCCCTCTCTTCCCGTGGGTGTCGTAAGAGGCGACTAAGGGAAAAACCGGAGGATGGGCAGCAGCGTCCTCCGAGAACTACCTCCTTCATACTGCGGTCGCCAACCCGCCTGCCAAGCGTGGCGACTAAGGCAATCCCCCCCAAGGGATAAAATTGGAAGGAAAATGAGGCCACAAAATGAACCCAGACCCCCAGTCCCCGGCGGCCCCGCTATTCCTGGCTCCGGTAGCGGCCATGGTAACGGCGGGGCAGGGGGTGCTAGAGTTAATCCCCGGAGACCCGGCTATTTATGGTTCCGAGACGTGGGCGCTTACGATGGGCCTCATAAGAAGGCTCAAGGTCACCCAGAGGGCAATGGAGAGGGCTATGCTCGGGGTTTCTCTGCGTGATAGAATCAGAAATGAGGATATCCGCAGTAGAACTAGGGTCACCGACATAGCCCGAAGAATTGCGAATCTTAAGTGGCAGTGGGCGGGGCACATTGCTCGCAGGACTGATGGCCGATGGGGCAAGAAAGTCCTGGAGTGGCGTCCGCGAACCGGTAGACGAGCTGTCGGTAGGCCTCCAACAAGATGGAGTGAAGACCTTGTAAAGGTCGCGGGAACGCGGTGGACGCGAGTGGCACAGGACCGGTCTGAGTGGCGCGCCTTGGGGGAGGCCTATGTCCAGCAGTGGACGTCTATCGGCTGAAATGATGATGATGATGATGACCACTGGTCGAAGGAAGCTGACATTTGAAGGCATGAAGGTTTCTTTGGGAATGTAGAGGAGCACTAAGAGAGGATTTCCCGAAAATCCCACGGGAATGGGAAAATACATGTCATTTCAACACACGAAGTCGCGGACAACAGCTATATCTGTACACTGTAAACGAATAATACATACATACAACGTCACGCCTATGTTCAGTTGCGGGGTAGGCAGAGCGTTAGTGACCTTCAAGGTCACATCACGCCATCTTTGACAAAGTTTCGAGGGTAGTGAGTGTGGAATGTGTCTTGTTAAGGAGCGCAATCTTATATGGCGAAACAGTTGAAAACGTGTCCAGCGGATTTGATAAGCAACAAAACAAAACACACTCTCCTCACAACCGTTTTCGCCTCCGCAGCGCCATCTGAAGGCGCTACTGCAGACTATCCGCCTAGGTGGCTTGACTGGAGTGGCGACCGCAGCGCCCCCAACCTACCCGTTTTGGTGTCCACTTTTGGAACTATAAAGATTGCGCTCCTTAACTTCAACCTTCCATAGTAGTGAGATCATCAACATTGGCATAACAGGGATGACGACAACTTTTTTTCCTTAGTCTATCAGGAAGATTATTGAAAAGTATTGGACACGTATTTTTTCTTTTTTCACGTAATCAAACTTATATCGAGTTGAAATGTCGCGTGACGTCACGGTTAGGTTCGATTTATACCTAACGGTGACGTAGTTAGCCCCCACTCTCCAACTTTAATGCGTTTTAACTTGGTCATTCTTTGTTAATTTGATCAAATGAAAAATACGTGTCTAATATTTTTTTATTACCTGACTGACGGACTAATTAGAATTTCGATATATTCACCCTGTCGTCATCCCTACTATAAACTAGTAATAATATAGTATGAAGGCTCACCTTTATCTTCGTCGGGTCGTTTCTCTCTAGAATCTATGAGTTCCTTAAAAACATTCTTAGAAACATCTTGAAGTTGACTGTTACTAGTAATTGCCAAATCTTGAAGTATCATATCGTCCTCTGAAACAAGATATATATATATTTTATACCAATGGTATAGGCAAACGAGCGCACAGCCCACCTGATGGTAAGTGGTCACTGCGGCCCATGGACACCGAAATCCTTTGATCCCCCATTAAGAAACCATAAGATCTCGAATGCGTTGCCCACCCTGAGGCCTAAGATGGAATGCCTCTGTGCCAGAAATTTCACCGGCTGCCTTAACCCCCTACCGGAACACAACAGTGCGAGCACTGCTATTTGGTGGCAGGTTAGCGGGGAAAGACGGCGGTACCACCCCGGACGGACCCAGCACCAGGTCCTACCACTAACAAAATAAATAGATCAATTTATGTGAATACCACCACCAAACACCCTATTTACGTCCCACTGCTGGGCACAGGCCTCCTCTCATCATGAGAGGGTTTGGGCTATAGTTCCCACGCGAGCCCAGTGCGGATTGGGGACTTCACAGACATCTTTGAATTACTTCGCAGATGCGTGCAGGTTTCCTCACGATGTTTTCCTTCACCGAAAAGCTCAGAAGTAAATTCAAATTTAATTTCGCACATAAGTAATCTCAGAGGTGCGAGCCGGAATCGAACCCCCATCCCTCTGCATGAGAGGCGGTAGGTCGAACCACTAGGCCACCACGGCTTCGAATCCTTACTTATAATAGATCAATGAATACAGGCATCGGCACGAAACTTGAGCGGTGACCTTCGTTGCGCAGAAGTCGAAAATAAGGTCTCATCGGCAGAGGGGCGCGGGACGCAGCGCTGTGCCGTGCGCGCACGCTTATTGGCCCTTCAGTCGTAAACATGCGCAGAAATCCCCTCAACATTCGCTCACCGCTCAAGATCCGTGCCGGAACCTGTAAAAGTGAAATCTAACTAACAGCCCAGTTTATTAATACGTGTACACTTTTGGGCCTTTATTACAACTAAGTTAACGCATTCACTGCCACCGACGCATATGTGCGTTTTGCTGACTTTCCCGCAGTGCCTTGAACGCACATGTGCGTTGCAATGTTCCCTTAATGACAGATGTGGCACCTGGCGAAAGTTCGTAAAACAGAAATGGCAGTGAATGCCTTAAATGCAAGTGTGTACATGTGAACCCAATTTATTAGGCGCGTCGTGAATCTTCGATCGCGCAGACAAGGAAAGAAGACTCCGAAAATACACGTAAGAATATAAGTATACGCTACCTATAATCGACCTTATGTGATCGTTATAGTATTCATATTAATTTGTCGTCAGTTAAAGTCTCATTCGTACAAGACACGATTCGCATCACTGCGAATCAACTTGCAGCGACAACAGCTCCCCAAGCGTTTGTGGGCGACACTACATGACAGGCGTCATCGTCATAATATTATGAACATGCGAAGGTAATTATCGTGAGATATTCGTAATTATTTTACACTGATTAGTTATTCTAAGTTTGTATTATAAGAAATATAGCTTTGCATAAAAATATCAATGATTGACACCTAAAAACAATTAGTGCAACAAATAGTTCACGTAACAATTACAAGATGGCGCTACTGTTTCACTTAAAATCATCATAAAATATTTACAGTGTCTAAGATATTTACAGTGTCATCCCACTTGGTGATTGGTTAATCCCCGCGGTAGAGACCAATCAGCAAATATCGATATTTCCCGCGCTCTTAAAATTCGACTTCTGCGCAGGTACATCGGTAAGCCTTTTAAGTTGTGTATTCCTGTACATATCGGCTCACTGGCCTGCCATAATGGATGTTTGTACTCGAGTCATGGATGTTTAGTATTTATATATGTATGTATTCCTCTATATAAGTATTGATATCGTTGTCTAGCACCCATAGTACAAGCTTTGCTTAGTTTGGGGCTAGGTCCAATATGTGTGAAATGTCCCAAGATATTTATTTATTATTTATTAATTTTATCATTATATACGCACCATCTAAAGGCTCTATTTTTACCACCTGTAGATATTCATTGTCTTCTATACACTGTTCCGGTTCAGTTTTTACTATAATCACGGGTTTCTTGGGTTTCCTGAAGAAAAAAAAGATATTTATGGAGACAGAAGTAAATACTCACTTTTTTAAAGACAGTCACAGAAATCCATACTTCATACTAATCCATATCCATATTAATATAACTCTATCTGTCTGTCTGTCTGTCTTTTACCTCTTCACGCTTCAACGGATGGACCGATTGAGATGAAATTTGGCAAGGAGATAGTTGGAGTCTCGAGGAAGGACATAGGCTACTTTTTATCCCGGAAAAACGCATAGTTCCCGCGGGATTCCAGGCAAGTTAAATCGCAGGCGGACGCCAGTAAATCGTAAGTTCATAAATATATTTTTGACCAAACATCAAACAAAATTAACAGTATAGGTACAATACAATATACTTCATTGAAATTGAAACCACACAATCAAGGAACAGTACAGACATAATGTAAATACACAAAAAGTATGGCATACAGCAGGCGGTCTTATTGCCTAATAGCGATCTCTACCAGACAACCTTTGGTTAGTGGAGATGAAGAAAAATTAACTAGGTTGGTAGTTTACTTACTTCTTATAAGTTATTTTGTATCTGATACCGTGAGCTCTCCAATAATGCAGCTTTAGGTTGTAATCACGTTTGAATTTCTTTTCACACATTTTACATTCTAATGGCTGGAAAAGAAATAATATTTTTTTAAACACAGTAGTAAAGTTATTTCTGAATGTAGATTTTTTTAACTAGCTTTTTTGCCCGCGACTTGACGCGTGCAATTTGGCTGTCGCGTTCCCGCGGGAACTAAGCGTTTTTTCGGGATAAAAAGCAACCTATGTCCCCGGGACTCCAACCATCTGCAAACCAAATTTCATCTTAATCGGTCGCTGGTTAAAGCGTAAAGAGGTACATTATTTTAAATGCGCTAGTATGTCTGTTTGTAACCTCTTCACGCTTAAATCACTGAACCAATGAAGATGAAATTTGGTATGGACATTGTTCGAGTCTCGGGGACGGACATAGGCTACTTTCATCCTGGAAAAACGCGTGCTTTCCGACGCGATAACGGGCGAAGTCGCGGGCAGAAGCTAGTCTTGTATAGGTACTTACGTTCTTAACGGCATGACCATACTTGATATGCATGACAATGCTGGGTTTGTTCGTAGTGTCAAAGTCACACATATCACATTCAAACTTTTGACGTTTATTCGTGTGTTTCCGCTGAATGTGACGTGTTAGGTAATTCTTATTGTAGAACCTAGGAAAACACATTAAATAAATAAGTATTTATATCGTAAATTACTGGCGCAAAATCGCAAATCAAAGCAATAATTTATTTAGCAAATTGGCCACATAGGGACACTTTACACGTCAGAAATGAATTTAACCAGCGCTTAAGCGCCGCAGCAACAAACTCAGCAGCAAGTGATTAGAGATCTTCTACTATCTAAAGTCCCGCGCTTTTACATTTCAAAACGCTTCAATGTATTTAAAAAGCACCACGAACATTCAACACATCGCACCCCCAGTACAACACTGTATTATGTCAAAAAATCTCAAAATTTACTTGAAAGTATATAGTTGAATCGACAAAAAATTGCCGAGCATACCACGAATATTTACGCGTATTTATATTTATTTTGACTTAGTACAATGTTGTACTGGGGGTGCGAAATGTGTGCGTGCTGAGACAGCCATCAACTATGCGTTCAGAGTGTTGGTGGTGCTTTTTAAATAATAATTTAAAAAAAAAGCGTTTTGTAACGTGAGGCGCGGGACTTTAGATAGTAGAAGATCAACGTTTTTTTTATCGATATCGAGTATTGTTATCGAATATTTTATAATAATTCGCGACAGTTATTTTAAAATATGCAAAGAAAGTAGCAAGTCAGATATAATATTTTTAGGTATGTGTTATTTGATCTAAATTTTAACAATACTTTGTTATAAATAAAATAACCCGTCCTTTTGACTTTATCTAATATATAAAATTCTCGTGTCACAGTGTTTGTAACCAAACTCCTCCGAAACGGCTCGATTCTTATGAAATTTGGAGAGTATGTTCAGTAGGCCTGATAATAGGAAGTAAGCTATTTTTCATACCAAAAAAAATAATCTAAGGCGGTACAGTACGAAGTCCGCGGGGTCAGCTAGTAGAGATATAAATGAAACTGTCTACTCCCAGAAAATGTTGAGAAACTAATGATTGTCTATAACTCTTATCAGACACCAAATAAAATGTCATGTGCTGCTGTGTGTACTGACGTGGATTTCGAAGAAGAAATTGCATCTATATAATTTTATAGAAACCTCACGTTTTTTTTTTCTGCAGACCGTCTCTTTCTATTAGTACACAACTATCGATATGGATAAAAAATGTTTCTAACACTAGCAAGATTGCGACAGTCTTTTGCTTTGCCGCGAAAATTCCGGGCTCTGCCAATAACTCAAGGTAAGACCATACTCGCCTCAAGGTAAGACCATACTCGCCTCAAGGTAAGACCATACTCGCCTCAAGGTAAGACCATACTCGCCTCAAGGTAAGACCATACTCCCCTCAAGGCAAGACCATACTCGCCTCAAGGTAAGATCATACTCGCCTCAAGGTAAGACCATACTCCCCTCAAGGCAAGACCATACTCACCTCAAGGAAATACCATACTCACCTCAAGGCAAGAACATACTCACCTCAAGGTAAGACCATACTCACCTAACGCCGCAGTAGTCGCACTCAACCCGTTTCACCTTCGCCTGGTGAGTGGCCAGGTGTTTCACCAACCGTCGTCTATGCGGGAAACGGCGGTCGCATATCTTGCAGGGAAACCATTTCGACGGGAAATGGGTTATCTTGTGTTTCCTTAGGGAACTCTGGAAGAAATGTGTGTTGCATTAGGTCAGTCGGGGCGTAGAATAAGAAAGATAACTACTACTACTACTACAGCCTGTTTGCGTCCCACTGCTGGGCACAGGCCTCCTCTCATCACGAGAGGGCTTGGGCTATAGTCCCCACGCGGGCCCAGTGCGGATTAGGGACTTCACACACATCTTTGAATTACTTCGCAGATGGGTGCAGGTTTCCTCACGATGTTTTCCTTCACCGAAAGCTCAGTGGTATATTCAAATTGAATTTCGCACATAAGTAAACTTAGAGGTGCGAGCGGGAATCGAACCCTGACCCTCTGCATGAGAGGCGGTAGGTCGAACCACTAGGCCACCACGGCTTGAAAGATAAACCTTGAATGATTTATACAAATCAGCGTAAGTGTTAAATGCGATAAAAGATGTCCCTGCTTGCAAGGACGTACAGAAATAAATATAAATAAATAAGGACGTGAAAACCCGTTCCCGTGGAAATATCGAGATGGAAACCATCCTATGTTATTCCCAGGGTCTCAAACTAACTCCGTACCAAATTTCATCAAAATTAGTCCAGTCGTTGCGTGAAGGAAGGACAAACAAACAAACACACTTTCACGTCTATACTATAATAAAAGAGCAGAACCCGGCGTGTCTTCGTTGAATCGTCGCTCGCACATGTCGACGGTACAGACATACGGCCGCAGATCGACATGAGTTTATCATGTGTACTTGTAGATTCCTGTAGTTTATGGTGACATAGTAGAAAGGTGTCATCATATACTCACCGTGTCTTTAAACCGTCGCTCGCACATGTCGACGGTACAGACATACGGCCGCAGATCGACATGAGTTCTCATGTGAGCTGCCAAGTTCCCTCGGTTGCTTATGGTTGCGTTGCAAACTTCGCATTTCACGCTACGTGACCTTTCGTGGACCGTTTTCTGAAAAAAGAAAATGGCTTTGGCAAAATCGAACACAGGCCACCTGATGGGAAGTGGTCACTGTGGCCCATGGACATAAAGTATGGAGTGAAGAATGTGTCTTGGTAAGGAGCGCAATCTTATATGACGAAACAGTTGAAAACGTGTCCAGCGGATTTGATAAGCAACAAAACAAAACACACTCTCCTTACAATCGTTTTCGCCTCAGCAGCGCCATCTGAGGGCGCTACTGCAGACTATCCGCCTAGGTGGCTTGACTGGCGTGGCGACCGCAGCGCCCACGACCTACCCGATTTGGTATTCACTTTTGGAACTATAAAGATTGCGCTCCTTTACTTCAACCCTCCATAGACAAAGTATCAGAATAATTCTAATGCGTTGCCAACTCCTATACTAATCTGTTTTCAATCGAAAATTCCGTAAATAAGTAGCATCTGTAATTAATTTGAGATTTGAGCAGCAAATTTACTGATTGCAAAGCAAGCTGCATATAGTTTTAGTTGCTGAAATCAGTGAGGTTTTGGTTATTTTTTGCTGTCATTTTAAAAACTCCAAGTATCATTACATATCATAAAGTAAAACCCCCTCTCGTCTATCTGTCTACCTGTTCGCGATTAATTCCAAAAGTACTGAACGGATTATCATACGGTTTTCACCAATAGATAGAGGGGTTCATGAAAGAAGGCTTTCATGTTTTTTTTTTTAATTGTTATAGACGGACAAACAGGCAGACGGCCCACCTGATGGAAATCGGTTACCGCCGCCTATAGACATTTGTAACACCAGAGGCGTCACCAATGCGTTGCCGGTCCCGTAGATATTTAATGGCACCCTTTTTAAAACATCCCATATTGTAGCGCAGAGGGAAAAATTCAGCAGGGAGTTCATTCCAAATGCTTATAGTACGCGCTAAAAATGTTCTAGAGAACCGACGCGTAGACGAGCGTAATGTCTCAAGGAAATGGGCATGAACACCCTGCCGATGACGAGAGGTGCGATGATAGAAGGAAGCGGTTGGCACCAGTCTAAACAGTTCCTCTGAACACTCCCCATTATACAGACGGTAGAAAACGCAGAGAGATGCAAAGTCTCTCCGAAGGCTAAGAGGTCATGTATAATTTGTTGAACTAAACACATGCTAAACCGGGGCGGGTCACTAGTCACTTGGAAGTGTTTTCTTAAATAAATTACTCACTATGTGTATTGCAAGATTGGCCTTCAGTTTGAAACCTTTACCACAGGTGTCACAAATATGCGTCCGCACATCAATGTTGAGGTGTTTCTCAGCTATGTGTAGCTTTAGATGCGTCCTGTTTTTTGTACTGTAAAAAAATACAAATAGACACAGAATATTTTGACAGGTAATTACTAAAGGCGAAAAAAATACATCCATACTAATATTATATATGTCTGTCTGTTACCTCTTCATGCTTCAACCGGTGGACCGATTGAGATGAAATTTGGCATGGAGATAGTTGGGGTCCCGAGAAAGGACATAGGCTACTTTTCATCCCAAAAGAACGCATAGTTCCCGCGGGAACGCGATAACCGATTTCCACGCGGGTAGAAGCTAGTAATATTATAAATGTCTGTCTTTCTGTCTGTCTGTTACCTCTTCACGCTTCAACGGGTGGACCGATATGGATAAAATTTGGTATGGAGATAATTGGGGTCCCGAGAAAGGACATAGGCCGATTTCCACGCGGGCGAAGTCGCGGGCAGAAGCTAGCAGTACATCTATAAATACTATATCCACGACTCGTGTACAAACATTCGTGCTCATCGCACAAAGTTTGCCCCTAGCGGGATTCGAACCTGCGACCGTCGGAAGAGCCAAACCTGTCGTCACGAGCTAAGTGAAAATAAGCTTCTCACCCGACGTCGCACATTTTGCACTGGTAGTATTTCTCTGTTCCCATATGGCGGGCTTGATGCTTTCTTAAGGTGGAACTATCGCGGCATGCGTATTCGCAGAACGCACATTTGAAAGGCTTAGAATCTGAAACAAAAAAAAACCTTCTAATAAAGGCGCAAATTGTGAAGAAGATTATTTAAGTGACAAGAATGCCTGGCCTGAATGGGGTCTATCGTTTCTTTGCTCACCAGTTGGCGCCACTGTTGACTAAGGTCCAGTGGTATAGCTGTCAAAGGCGACTTTATAAGATCGGCGCCGAAACAAAGTTTTTAATCTTATTGAATGTCATAAGTTTATTAATTATCAATAACTATCATCATATCGAGTAGCTGTGCCGCAATGTTGTGCAGTTTCGTTTTGTTCGGAAATTATATTTTTGTTTCAAAGCGTTCACATTAATCGCTAAATAATCCATATTTTATTTAACTTCACGGCTTGAGTACAAACAAACATCCTATCCATTAAGAATTTCCAAGTTAAATAGCTATGAAATTGACCATAAATAATAGGTGGAACGGTTTTTAATTAGTTCCTTCTTAAGCGCGTGCGATAAACGTTTTTTGGAAAATGCATTGCACATTATGCATAGTTCTACTGATTGCCACCTTAAACCATCAATTTGTGTGTAAGTTATCTTCTACTACTACTACAGCCTATTTGCGTCCCACTGCTGGGCACAGGCCTCCGCTCATCATGAGAGGGTTTGGGCTATAGTCCCCGCGCGGGCCCAGTGCGGATTGGGGAGTTCACACACATCTTTGAATTACTTCGCAGATTGTGAAGTTTTCCTTCAGAGAAAAGCTCAGTGGTGAATTCACTGAATTTCGCACATAAGTAAACTTAGAGGTGCGAGCCGGAATCGAACCCCCGATCCTCTGCATGAGAGGCGGTAGGTCGAACCACTAGAGTGAGAGAAGCCGTGGTGGCCACCACGGCTTCTCTCACTCTTCTCTCTTCACTTAATAGTAAAAAATACCTACAACAAAAGTGTGGATCCAAAGTCACTCGGTCTGTCTGTCTGTTACCTCATCAACCATCACGCTTCAACCGCTGGACCGATTTTGACGAAATTTGGTATGGAAATAGTTGCAATACCGAGAAATGACATAGGCAACTTTTTGTCCTGAAAAAACGCATAGTTCCCGAGGGAACGCGATAGCCGCATTCCTCGCGGGCGGAGTCGCGGGCATAGTTAGTGATTATTATTAAAAAGACCATTTTATCGACGATGTTTTTTTTTTTATTTGACAAATTACTTGTTTTTGTGCGATTTTTTTTCCAAATCAATGAGTGCAGTTCTGTCTTGTTACCAAATTCGATATCATGATCCCTTAGAAGAGATCTTTCTGTGTTATTATTTCACGTATAAACAGACCGACGGAATGTCATGATTGTTGTGTTATGTAGTTGGACGGCTCGAGGATATTAGGATTTTTTTCCGCGGAAATTAACCTAAAATCAGAGTGGAACTTCAATATGAAATTCAAAGCAGACAAGGTCAGGGGCAACAGCTAGTTGCATAGATACCATACAAACATATCATGTCGTCCATCCATACTAATATTATAAGCGAAAGTAACGCTGTCTGTCTGTTGCCTCTTCACTCTTCAACCGCTGGACCGATGTAGATACAAAAATAGTATGGAGATAGTTCGAGTCCCAGCACAGGACATAGGCTACTTTCATCACGGAAAGGTGTGTTGCGCGGGAACGCTTTTACCTAATTCCACTTGGACGAAGTCGCGGGCAGAAGATAGTGAACAAATAGGTAATACTAGCTTCTGCCCGCGACTTCGCCCGCGTGGAATTCGGTTATCGCGCTCCCGCGGGAACTATGCGCTTTTCCGGGATAAAAAGTACCCTTTGTCCTTTCCCGGGACTCCATTTATAATATTAATATGGATAATATGGATTTCTTCCGAACATTCAAACGCCTGCAGAAATTGGAATAGCAAACATTATAATACACGTAATTGCTACTACTGCTTAAGTGCATAACTTATCGTGGTATCCCGGATTTCATCCCGTTAAGGGTAGAAATCCAGGATAAAAACTATCCTATGTCCTTCCTCGGGCCTCTAACTATATCTATACCAAAATTCAAGTCAATCGGTCAAGCCGTTTTAGCGTGAAGAGGTAACAGACAGACAGACAGACAGACAGAGTTACTTTCGCATTTATAATATTAGTATGGATATTGACAGGTGGCCGTGTGTACTGTCAAGACGAGCATGCCACCCCGTGGTACCACCACGGTTTCTCCTGTCCAGTTAACTGCAACAATGTGGTACATGCTGTGGAGAGGTGAGTTCGTCTATACCACCGGAACAGCAAGCGTCCCTACTCTGCTGGGCACACATGTATGTAAAGTCTCCAATCCGTACTGAGGCGGGGCTTTGAACGTGTTGGCTAAACGACTTGAAACTTGTAGCTAGTGGAGACTTTTGTTAGTGGTAGCGCCTGGTGCGGTGCTAGGTACGTGCGGGGTGGTACCACCATCTTTCCCCGCTAACCTGCCGCCAAATAGCAGCGCTCGCACTGTTGTGTTCCGGTAGGGGGTTAAGGCAGCCGGTGAAATTTATGGCACAGAGGCATCCCATCTTGGGCCTCAGGGTAGGCAACGCATTCGAGAGCTTATAGTTTCTTAATGGGTGTCCATGGGCCGCGGTGGCCACTTACCCTCAGGTGGGTTGTGCGCTCATTTGCCTATACAAATGACATAAAAAAAGCTATTGCATCTTATACTATAAACGAGCTAACCTATTCATTTATAAAGAACCATCTCAAATATGGCTATAAAGATTCGAACGAAATTTGCATTTAAAATGCCCACTATTCGGTTCTGGCACTCGCAGACCGTTGCCGCTGTACGCTCGCTACGCTAGTTCGACTCGTGCGTTGTCTAACACAATCAATTAAACATTAAACAACATACTCGTCGTCGCAACCTATTTTTGTGGATAGGGTTTCTATCTTCCTACACGAGTTGGGAATGTGGACAGGTCGAGTATGTAGACGAGATAGGAATTGTCCAATTGCTTGCTATGCCCAATATAAGACTCATGGTCTAACCGGCATCTTTTTGTATCTTGTTCAGCAGGAAACAATAAATATGTTATCTTTAAACACAGAATAAAGATGCTCGACCTTGCCAACCTACTCCACGTCGAACATGAATCCATAGAAGTGGTTGATAATGTATCCAAGCTTAAATTATCGGGACAACCGTCGAACACTATAACCACAGACCTATATATGATCTGCGAGAAAGTTTTAAAAAACAAAACGATACAAAACGAAATAAGACACCGCATAGAATCGAGCTCCACCTCCACCATATGCGAACTGATACACAAGAGGGCTATAGTCAAGCCTGTGCTGTTGAAACTTCTAAGGAAATGCTCCAGAAGGAATCTAAACTTTGAGACTAAATTCGTAACTGTGCTGACGGATGCGTTCAATAAATATGCGGGTGGAAATATCAAGTTTACCGAGCCTATGACTTCGGTGAGTTACTTTGATACTAGCGACTTGAATTTAGTTATAGCGTTGGAACTGGTTGTGAAGGTCGTGGGAAACCGGTGGAAGCAAGTAGCACAGAACCGGTCTGAGTTGAGTGGCGAGCCTTGGGGGAGGCTTATGTCCAGCAGTGGACGTTCTTCCGTTGAAATGATGATTTGGAACCAGGCCTTTTAACGGGATGAAAACTAAAAAGTAGACTATATTTTGAGGCGGGTTATAATCTGTTCCAATACCAAATTTTGTAGTTGGAGTAAATGTGCTCGCATACAATGTATAGCCACGCCTGTATGCAAGTGTTTGGTTGCGCCACCGATAAATGTCGCTGCACCATAATAAAGTGAAATTCTTACATCGTGCTATCGTTGTCCACACTTAGAACGTATCAATAGGGATGACGACAACTTTTTTTTCCTTAGTCTATCAGGAAGATTATTGAAAAGTATTGGACACGTATTTTTTCTTTTTTCACGTAATCAAACTTATACGGAGATATATTGAGTTGAAATGTCGCGTGACGTCACGGTTAGATACGATTTATGCCTAACGGTGACGTAGTTAGCCCCCACTCTCCAACTTTAATGCGTTTTAACTTAGTCATTCTTTGTTAATTTGATAAAACAAAAAATACGTGTCTAATATTTTTTTATTACCTGACTGACGGACTAATTAGAATTTCGATTTATTCACCCTGTCGTCATCCCTATTATTATTTTCAAATATAGACCTTGGCAATCTACTAGAAGTTTTAGTGTTAGTTTTTTTTTTTTAGTTTTTTAGTTGGTATACCTGTAGGCGCCTTTACGGATAGTAGGCACGGGTTTTATATACGAAGAATATGATTTCAGCGTTTGATAAAAGAGCTTCTAGGCGATAACTTGGACATGACGAGCTTACGCAGCGGCGGCAGCGTCAGAAACCTCCTACGCGTTCTACAGAGGGGGCTGAATGCGCACCGCGTTAGGTCACGTACTAGCAGCATTACGCTTAAATCGAGACACTGTTTGAGCCTCTATGTGCCGGGATGCTATTGCGTACATGGGTAAGTGTTGCATTTTACTTTTCAAGTTTATCCGGTTCGTTTTTAGGGTTCCGAACCTCAGGAGGTAAAAACGGAACCCTTATAGGATCACTCGTGTGTCTGTCCGTCCGTTTTTCACAGTCGATTTTTTCAGAAACTACTGGACCGATGAAGTTGAAATTTGGTACGTATATGTAAGTTTGTGACCCAAAGACGGAGGTGTAACGAAAATAAATGAATTTTAAACATAGACCCTATTTTTGGGGGCTGAATTTGAAAAAAATATTAATGAGATTTTTCAAACTATATCGTGTGATACAAATGGAAGTACTTCTTATGAGGATCTCAAATATATATTTTTAATTCTTTTTTGGTCAAACTTTTCGAGTTATTTAAGAAAAAAATAGGCGAAAATGTAATGACCATCGAAAATCCATAGGTAGGTGGGTCATTCTCAGAGGGCACGTTTTTTGGGCGTTGGGTAGAATAACTTTGTATTCTTGCATATATATATGGCATACAAAAAATGTTGGAGGGTAGTTTTAGTTTTATTCTACCTGTAGCAGTTGTAATTTTGAAGATACTCTGTTGAGAACCAGTAATAAAAAAAATTAAAAGCCTACTTTTATCATGCTCCATCAAGCGTACAGACTCCAAAATTTGGGACAAACCCCTTTGCAACTCGGTAACCACTACTACTACCTAACACCGGGCACTTTTTTATTATAGTCAGTTAAACAAATTAACATTTTGTTATGTTGATTTTTATTACAAATGCTTGTATAAAGAAATATGATTTTTTCTCCGCGCGTACAAATTTATGACTTAACTCCGCCATTGGAAGCAAACCAAAAGTTGACATCACTATTTGCAAGTTTATGCACATCACTATTACATCGAGCGAGCCAGTTCAGTCTTGTCTGTGACACGGTGAGCGACGGAGGTGCGTTACGCGGCGCTGGGCGATTTTACAAACGAAAGTATCTAATCTCCGTATTTTGTCACTTGCATTTTCTAAACACCGTTTAGTCATTTATTTTTCTATTGGTGTGATTGATTGTTCTACTATTTAAGTATAATGAATTAAACTATATTACCTGTTAAATGCGTGTAATATCGTTTTACTAAATAAGGTAATTTATAAAATAAAAAAATAAAATAGCTTTCTCCCTAGGCTCCGTCAAATATTTAGCCGGAGTTGAGAAAAAAAAACGTGTATTTAGTATCTAAGTGAGCAATCACATGCCAAAAAACGTTTTACGTCACATTTGCTGTTAAAAGATAAAAAGCTTAAAAGATCTAAAATAAATATTATTAAGTGTAACATGTTATTCACTAAGTTAAGTGATTGTTAATTTTTTTTGTTGATTTTGCTATGTTTTCTACTATGCCTTTTAAAATTAGTACACAAATTAATACAAAATTAAAAGTAATAAATGCTGTTATTTTTCTTTTCAAACTGTGTTTAATATTTTATATTAAAATATATAAAATATCATTCAGGTTTTAAAGCACTGTATCCATCAACTCCATATCATATTTCTAAACTCCGTATAAAATATATCAACTCCGTCGCAACATTCTCAACTCCGTCTTGGTGAAAAAAACAATGGCTTATAAAATGTTCACTAATAGGTATATATGAGCGACAAAAGTACATAAATGATGTAAATTGCTCAATGATTCGTATTTTATACATAATATAGCAGTAAATATACTGTACAAAATCAAGACGGAGTTGAGGCTGAGAACGCCTAATTCTGAGAATGACCCAGGTACTAATATTATAAACTAGCTTCTGCCCGCGACTTCGTCCGGTAATAGCGTTCCCGCGGGAACTATGGGATTTCCGGGATAAAAAGTAGCCTATGTGTTGACCAGTGTTATAAACTACCCCCATACCAAATTTTACAGGTGAGAAATTTACATTTTCACTGGTCTCTAAAGTCGACCCTCGATTTCGCTCGCGCCAACATAACTAGGGACTCGTGATGAAATGACGAACTTTCCGCTCTCGCGTCAAAATGTACTTACTATTCTGTTGCAGATTCGTAGAAAACTTCGGCCAATGCGTGCGACCGACGGAATGCTTTCACGACAAAGTTCGTTCGAAATATTTGACGCGAGTGTCGGTATTGTGATGCATTTTATAAAAGCAATAATTAAATTACGTAATTTGCTGAAGAAGAAGAAGCAATACACTTATTCACACCACATACGACACACAAAACATTTAAAAAAAACAAAGGAACAAACATGAAAAAGGAAAACAAATGGAATATAAAAAAATGTCATTGTGGCAGTAAATGGGGACTATCGATTCTTTGCTCACCAGTTGGCGCCACTGTTGACTAAGGTCCAGAGTCATAGCTGTCAAAGGCGACTTTATAAGATCGGCGCCGAAACAAAGTTTTAAATCTTGAATCTCATTAAGTTTATTAATTATAAATAACTATCATCATATCGAGTAGCTATGCCGCAATGTTGTGCAGTTCCGTTTTGTTTGAAAAAAGAAAAGATTTTTTTCAAACCTTTTGCATTCATCGCCCAATAATCCATATTTGCGATAATTTCACGGAGGACATCACTTTTCAACAGGTAAATTAAAGAAATTATAATTTTAATTTATATCACGAAACCCGCCAAAACCAGTGAAAAGTGAATGTTATTGGACCTCACGCGACACTAGCGCCTCTAGTGGCAAATTCACACGCGATTGCCCCCATCGGCCCCTGGCTCAGCATAATGCTGGGATGGAAACACCCCAGCGCTGATTTTCAGCCAGCACCGTCTGAGTGGCTCACCGAATAAATTATAAAAGCAATAATTAAATTACGTAATCTTTCCTTCTTATATATAAAATTCTCGTGTCACAGTGTTTGTAACCAAACTCCGACAAAGACCGATTCTTATGAAATTTGGAGTGTATGTTCAGTAGGTCTGAGAATAGGACGTAAGCTATTTTTCATACCCAAATTTTTTTTAAGGCGGTACGAAGTTTGCGGGGTCAGCTAATCTATATATATAAATCAATTGCTGTTTGTTTGTCCCGCTAAAACTAGAGAACGGCTGGGCTAATTTAGCTCATTCTTTTTTTGTTTTATTCCGTGATTCAGCTAAGATTAAAAAAAAACGGGAAAAGTCAAAAGGAACAGCTAAAAAACCGGCCAAGTGCGTGTCGGGCCACGCGCAAATTATAGGGTTCCGAAGTTGAGGATGCCCACAGTACCTTTCTAAGACTTAGTAGCATCTAGCTAGCCTGTGGTATGACGTGCCCGCCCGACGCCCCTGCCGCTCGAGAAAAATCATCATTATAAGTTGGTCGACTATTACTCGTAAGTTTGTACACCCTACTTAGCTGTGATAGTTTTCCTTTCAACTACGTTATATATGCCACAACCGTGATTTTTTTCAGCCATCCAAATACCACCATTTAGCTGGCAGGGGGGGGGGGACACGTGACTCTAGCAAAAAATAGCACTTTAAAGCTTAATATTTCACAAACGCATCACTTAATCAAAAAATGGTTTTAACAAACCCACAATATTTTTTTAAGACCTATTCAACGATATGCCGCACCATGGGGTACGCAAGAAAAAAAAATTACATCCCCACTTTACGAGTAGGGGAGGTACCCTATAAAAAAAAATATTTCAAAATTTTATTGTACCACTTTGTCAGCGTAACTAATATGCATATTCATGCCAAATTACAGCTCTCTAGACCTAAGCATCTCCGAGCAATAGTGCGGACAGACGGACGGACATGGCGAAACTATAAGGGTTCCTTGTGGACTTCGGAACCCTAAAAAAGACAGAGAGAAGATACGAAGTTCACTGGATTTCGATTTTGACGTACATAATTGTACTATGTAGCCACCACCGTCACCAGAACAGCCTATTTACAGTCCACTGCTGGGCACAGGCCTCCTCTCATCACGAGAGGGTTTGGGCCCAGTGCGGATTGGGGACTTCACACAGATTCTTAATTACTTCGCAGATGCGTGCAGGTTTCCTCGCGATGTTTTGTTTCTCCGAAAAGCTCAGTGGTAAATTCAAATTGAATTCCGCACATAAGTAAACTCAGATTGTGCGAGCCGGATTCGAACCCGCGACCCTCTGCATGAGAGGCGGTAGGTCGAACCACTGGACCAACAAGGTACTCACCGGTATGTATCAATTTGTGGGTATTTAAAGAATACAGTGCATTGAAGGCTTTCCCGCAAACGTCGCATTTGTTTGGTTTTTCTCCTGAAAAATAAACATACAGGTACTTAACTTAATATTGAATGCCATAGAAAAGTATATTTTGATGCGAGTGCGAAAAGTTTGTCATTTTATCACGAGTCCCTAGTTACGTTGGCGCGAGCGAAAGCGAACGTTACCACTAGGGACGAGTGAAAATGACAATTTCGCACGTGTATCAAACGACATTTTTTAATAAATTTGCGAAAAAAAAAGAATAAAGAAATAAACGAACAGGATGAAGCTCAAAAAACTTTACGCACTAGAACGTAAGAAACAACATTAGGCACGCTCACTAGCTGTCAAAAAACAAAATGCGCTCGTTCGGAAATGACTAACTTTTCGCACGCTAAACAGGCATCGAAGGACATCTATGGAATTTATATTTATTTGAAAATGGAGGCCATCTCCATATTTTTTTTTTTCTGGACCCTTGGAGACTATACATCTCTGAGATCTTAGATTTAAGTTTAAGTTAGGGACTATACATCCCTTCAATGTAATTTTAGTACGTAGGTACCTATTTGTATATTTTATATGTTTTTTTTTTTACATTTTAAGGCACGTACGTAATCGCGGGGATCATCTTAGAGAGCTAAAATTTGGCATGCAGGTTCCTTGAGGAGCGTAGGGGAGCACTAAGAAAGGACTTCCCGTAATTCTTACGGGAACGGGAAAAAATGGGTTTATTACATTTTAAGGCCCGTACGTAGTCGCGGGGATCATCGTAGAGAGATGAAATTTGGCATGCAGGTTCCTTGGGGAGCGCAGGGGAGCACTATGAAAGGATTTCCCGATATTCCCACGGGAACGGGAAAAAAAGGGATTTTTACATTTTAATGTTTAGGCGCGTACGAAGTCGCGGGGATCATCGTAGAGAGATGAAAGTTGGCATGCAGGTTCCTTGAGGAACGTAGGGGAGCACTATGAAAGGATTTCCCGATATTCCCACGGGAACGGGAAAAATGGGATTTTTACATTTTAATGTTTAGGCGCGTACGAAGTCGCGGGAAACATCGTAGAGATCTGAAATTTGGCATGCTGGTTCCTTGGGGAGCGTAGGGGAGCACTAAGAAAGGATTTCCCGATATTCCCACGGGAACGGGAAAAAATAAATTATAATCCTAGATTACAAACACTTTCAAGAAACACGTTATGCAGATTACCTACTGTTAGATTACCTGCCTATTGTCCAGTAAAAAGGAAATGATTGATGAGTTCACTAAAACATTCTTTAAACCAGTCTGCTATTACCTAAATAATGAATTTTGGCACTTAACTATTTATTCATAAGAGATCAATGAATCAGAGAAAAAAAAGGAAAAAGCTATACATATAATAAATAATAATTCTGTACAAGTCGCGCCTGAAAATTGAAAATTAAAAGAAACTATCAAGTCAAAGGGACTATATGAACGATACTGAACACAAAATAACAATTTAAAAAAAAAAACTGTATGTATGTATGTATGTATGTATGTCCGGATTTAACTCGAAATCTACTGGACGGATTGAAACAAAATTTGGTATGGGGGTAGTTTATAACACTGGTCAACATATAGGCTACTTTTTATCCCGAGGAAATGCATAGTTCTCGCGGGAAGGCTATTAACAAATTCCACGCGGACGAAGTCGCGGGCAGAAGCTAGTATTTTATACATGTAATGTAAATTTCGAATTTTTTTTAAAAAGGCCTTCTGCTTGAGTTTTTTGCGGCGCTTCTTCTCAAGCAATGGGACTAGGAAGAGCTGGTAAATTCTTTTTCTCACGTGTAAAAGTGCCCCTATGTGGCCAATTTGCTGAAGAAATGATTGAATTTGAAGTGATAACTTTCTGAGCAACTGTATTAAAAAACAATATTATGAAAGAAGTGTTTAAGTTTTAACCATTGATCTCTTATAAGTAAGGTGAATCCTTATTCACAATCAGCTGGAGAAGAATGGCCCGTGAAAACGGATGCCCGAACCACTCGGGCACCCGTTTGACGCTCAGTATATTTGACACTTAAGTCTTATTAGTGTTACGTTTACTTTTGTATTAAATATTTATCTTGACACATATTATAAAGAGGCGTTATTAGCATATTGGAACGTATTTTCTATATTATATATGTCAGTTTGCTCCACATTTTTACCCGACTGCGCACCGCAAAGGAGGGTTATGTGTTTACCTGTCTATGTATGTATGTATGTATGTATGTATGTATGTTTGTTCCTTTGTGGCACACTAGAGATCAAACGCGTGGGTCGATTTTAATGAATCATACGTCAATCGATTCGTCTGAATCGCGCGAGTGTCACTGAAGATATGAAATTAATCAAAATTCAAAATGGCGGCCACCAGACGCCATATTGTACAAAATAAAAAAATAAAAGTCAACCAACTATGGCATGTGAGGTATCGTTGAATAGGTATTTAAAAATCATTATTAGGTTTCTTTGACCATTTTTCAGACAAAAGAACCGTTTATGATTTATAACGATTCAAAGTTCCTTTACTAACCACGTAAAGTAGGTACCTATATCCACCCAGTAGTAAATCTGTTCGAATTAGCAACACAGAAAATAATCTAGATCAACGAGTCTTCCAGCAGGTCACGACGACTATAAAATACTTAATAATAATGTTTTTCATAAATCTCAAACTTCAATCAAGTACGTACGCATGTGCAATGTAGTGTACCAGTAGCGTCATCTATCCGTTGACTTGAAGACTTTTAGTTTCGTTATTACATTTAAAGTGTCAATAGTGTGTGTGATACAGTGAAATATAACCTAATTGATTATAGGTACCAATTAGGTACACTAGTCAGTACTCAGCGCTCGTAAATAAATAAAATAGCTACCTAATACTCTTATGTAGTACCAGTAGCGCCATCTATCGGTTGACTTGAAGAATTTTAATAGGTTCAGGCTTATGTAGCGTTTTGAGCCGGATTAGGTCTCTAGAGGGATTAATAATCAGTAATTTAGATCATCGCAAGCTACTTAATAATCCCCACGATAGCAACTCTCTCCATGAAATGACAAGATTGCGGAATTTACGGTCTTTTAATCCCTAACTAAAAATAATAAAATAAAAAAGTTAATTAAAAAAAACAAAAAACCCGACTGCGTAAAAACTAAAAAGAAAAAAACAAGACTACTTAGTTCAGTAGTAGCTAGGATTATGTTAAGTAATTGATTGCTATTGAGGAATCTAAAGATGCCTACAGTCGGGACCCATTTAAAATCTAGGTTAAAATGTTACAAATAATGGGTCCCGATAGTAGGCATCTTTAGATTCCTCAATAGCAATCAATTACTTAACATAATCCTAGCTACTACTGAACTAAGTAGTCTTGTTTTTTTCTTTTTAGTTTTTACGCAGTCGGGTTTTTTGTTTTTTTTAATTAACTTTTGACATGTTCTGTTAGGCACTGTTCGTCCATATGTTATTAACTTATTATAGGTTAATGGTTTTAACCCTTCGAACGCCAAGGACACTCAAAAAGTTGTCTAAGCTAAGCGGTCTGGAGGGTGGACTTTTGTATTGTAAGGAGTGCAATCTTATATGGCGAAACAGTTGAAAACGTGTCCAGCGGATTTGATAAGCAACAAAACAAAACACACTCTCCTCAAAACCGGTTTCGCGGCGCTTTCGCATCAGCAGCGCCATCTGAAGGCGCTACTGCAGTCTGTCCGCCTAGGTGGCTTGACTGGAGTGGCGACCGCAGCGCCCCCAACCTACCCGATTTGGTGTCCACATTCGGAAGTATAAAGATTGCGCTCCTTTACTTCAACCCTCCATACTGAGCGGTGCACTTTGATCATTGAATAAAATGTAGACAGACCGATTATCAATCAATCAAATCCAGAATCCAGGTAATATTGTAGATTTGCACAATTTTTAGGCAAACTGTTTCTCGCCACAAGGCACACAAATTTATTACAGATAATGCAGCATACTATCTTTACTTAAAATAATTAATAATAAATGTAATTTTGTAGATTGTGTTATTTGTGTAAGTATATATATATATATATTTATATTGGGTATATATTTATATATAATAGGTATATGTATACGTATTTAACGTATTTTTATGTAAGTTTATAAATAAATGATAGACCGCAAAGTGTATTTCTAAACAATTTACGACTAATATTATAACTAGAACTCTTTTTTGAAATCCTCTTACTACACAGACTTCGAGCTGTAAGTTGTAAACTGTTAAGCAATAAAATACACTTTGCGTTCGGCTCGCCATCTAGCTTCAAGTAGCGGTAGCAACAGCTAAACGGGGTAATCGGGGTTCAGCCACTGGACGCTAGATGTCGATCTAGTGTTAACCCGGGGGTCGGAGCACGCACTACAGTATGGGCTCTGGCACTCTTCTTGTATCATTTATCTATGGTAATATCAAAAGTTTGCATGCAGACAGGTTTTTTTTTTAATTTTTTCAGTTATTCCATACCGGTATGCACCCTCATGTGCTCCTTCAGTTGGCATCCATAAAGGAACCTTTTTCCGCACACTTCACATTCAAACTCCTTGTCCTTCTGTCCGTGTTTAACTGCGAGGTGGCGTTTCAGGTATTGAAGCGTTTTCGCTGTGTACGCGCATAGGGTGCAAGCGTATGGGGTCTCGGTGGAGTGAATGCGCTTGTGTTTGGTGAGACCGCCTTTGTCGGAGAATGTCTGGAACGATTTTTTCATTGCTAACAGCAGATTACAGAATAGATGTAGTGAATAAATATTTGCCATCGGGAAATCTCTACGTCCGCGAACCGGTAGACGAGCTGTCGGTAGGCCTCCAACAAGATGGAGTGACGACCCCATCGGCCATAAGTCCTGCGAGTAATGTGTCCCGCCCACTGCCACTTAAGGTTCCCAATTCTTCGGACTATGACGGTGACTCTAGTTCTACTGCAGATATCATCATTTCTGATTCTATCACACTGAGAAACCCGGTGGATAGCTCACTTTCTATTCAAGTGACTTGCTTTTTAAAGCGCTTTTATTAGGTCGTCGTAACTACTAACAACACTATGTAAGGAATCTTGCAAGCTCAATTTAACCTATTTCTAATCATCGTATCATGATGAAACTTGGCAGGTATATGTAACTTGGATGACAATGCAATAATATGGCACCACCGAGCTGATCTGATGATGGAGCTTGGAGGTGGCCACGTTAAAGTCCAAGCGTTGTTTCAGTTTCCTTAAACTATTAACCCTTCATCTGCGTTTGATAAGGATCCTGACCAAAATTTTGGCATGCTTTTTTTTCATGTTCTTTTTATTAGAACTGCATGAATCCGTGGAGACGCGAATTCACACTTTTTTTAGAGCCACAGACTAAGGGTTTATTTATGAGGCTCATCTCATACAAGTTTAGTAGATGATACCTATTTATCAACTCACCTTGGAGCACTGGTTACATGTGAACGCAGTTTTCTTAGGTTTCTTTTTCTTGGTTTTCTTCGTTGGTTTTGTGGAGTCCATGTCCTGAAATAAATAGATATGGACATTGTTTATTTTTTATATGCCTAGATTTGCACAAACAACATAGAGAAGGTAATCTTAATGCTAAACAAGAAAAAGAAGTTATGGCTTGCGAAAAGATATCAAGTAAAGTCCGGGACACACCGACAGCGCCGCACCCTCTGTATGCGCTTTGGCATCGCGGGTGCGGACTGCTGGGTTTTTTTCGCACTGTGTACTTCTAGTAAAAAAATCCCAGTAGTCCACAGTGCGGACTACGGGGTGCGGACAAGTGGGAATAGGCCGACAGCACCGTGTGTGTTCTTGAGTGGAGACTACGACAAGGCAAGCGAAGTGTAGGGCGCCCTGTTGCCAGGGGGAGTGACGAGGTGGCCGGTGTAGATTGGATGTGGCACGCCTTGGACAGAGCTCATTGGCGCGCATTGGGTGAGGCCTACATCCAGCAGTGGACTAATATGGGTTGATGATGAATTGATGACCGTGTGCGGCTACGTGTCTCGGCATGTCATAAAAATTCCAGCAGGCCGAGCCAGTTTTGCGTTTTAACACGCTTTTATTCGGTCGACCTGTATGTAACTATGTAATGGAATCTTGCAAGTTAAATTTGACCCACTTTCCGATTTCCGATTGAGCTGAAATTTTGCACGAAATCACGAATATGTAAATCGCGTGACAACGCAATATTATGATAACGTGGAGCTGATCTGATGATGGAGCTGGAAGGTGGCCATAGGAACTCCGTAATAAAACTACATAAACGCATCGATTTTGGGCTCGTTTGTCGCTCGTCTTGAAGGGTAGATGAAGGATTTACAAAGAAAAGTACAGTCAGCAATAAAATCGTGTCCCAAAAATTTAATTTTTGAAAAAACTTATTAACATAGAAGAAGTAAGGTATATGATTACATTCTCTCTGATTTAAATGTAATTGTAATTGTGCTGTTAATAAAATGCTGTAGTTTATATCATTAAGTTTCTTTATGACTTGAGTTAACATAATGTTATCCTATACAATATTTGTATACATGGTGGGCCAGAACTATGGCAAATAATTAACCCACAGTATTCGCTATCGATTCTAAGTATATTGTATAGGTCTTTAATTTGATACTGCGGGTTAATTATTTGCCATAATTTCCGACCCACCGTGTATATATAAATATAGACCGGAAGATGCTGACATAGAATTCCGAACCATTTGTACCAGGCTGGCGAGTCTACAGGGTTATAATTAGGTACGTAATGACGAAAAGGAAAATCATGGTCATAGCGCCAGTACCGGGGGCCCAATCGCGTGAGCGTTAATCGAACGTGTCGCATAAATTACGAAAGTCGAACGATTTGTACCACAAAAAATCTTGTATTTTCCGATAGTCGATGAAAAACCGGCCAAGTGCGTGTCGGGCCACGCGCAAATTATAGGGTTCCGAAGTTGACGATGCCCACAGTACCTTTCTAAGACTTATTAGCATCTAGCTAGCCTGTGGTAGGACGTGCCCGCCCGACGCCCCTGCCGCTCGAGAAATATCATTGGTTTTTTAATCATTTCATAAGTCGACTAATGACTCGTAAATTTGTACAGCCTACTTAGCTGTGATAGTTTTCCTTTCAACTACGTTATATACGCCACAACCGTGATTTTTTTCAGCCATCCAAATACCACCATTTAGCTGGCAGGGGGGGGGGGACACGTGACTCTAACAAAAAATAGCACTTTAAAGCTTAATATTTGACAAACGCATCACTTAATCGAAAAATGGTTTTATCAAACCCACAATACTTTTTCAAGACCTATTCAACGATATGCCACAACATGGGGTACGCAAGAAAAAAAAATTACATCCCCACTTTACCAGTAGGGGAGGTACCCTATAAAAATAGTAGATTGTATGACTAGGGAGCAAAATGGTATATTTTACCGCGGGTGACGGATTGAATCCAGAGCGACGCGAAAGATTCCAGAATAGAATCCCGAGCGTAAGCGAGGGATTCTAGCGTGGAATCTTGAGCTAGCGAAGGATTCAAGCTTTGTCACCCAAGGCATAAATAAGTTTGCTACCGTGTTGTACACTCTGCTTTTCACCCCTCCTATGAGAAAATCATAAGATCATTCGTTCATCATTGTCATTAAATGAAGTAAAACAAAAAAATAATACATTTAGAAACAAACAAGGTTAAAAAGAGCGTGTGTTTCGCGCTCCTATCATAAATTCATAGGCAGAAGGCGAAAATGGCTTCCATATTGAAGAATCTCTAACTACTTCATTGTATTTATATTCTGTCATGCTCGCATGCGTTGCGTTCATAATAATAGGTAAATTTTAACAAATGTGAAAAATATACATTTTATTACAATTTCGCTCATGTATCAAACAAAGTTTTTTAATACATTTGCGATAAAATGAAAAAAGGGCAGTGCAATTCATATTACGTACTTACATAATATTCCTTTGGAATTCTCAGAGGTGTTGATCCCAATACATTGCATCACCTAAATCACTTTTTGATTTCATTCATTCTCTACGAAATAATTCATAACACTACATAAAGTACGTTTTATTTTGGAAATTAAGTGTAAAATAATACGGCAAGGAAATGAGCGCTCACAAAATTCGCGGGTTCGAGTTTTTTTTTTTTATTCGATCACACGACGAGTTTGCGAGGAATGCTACGGCATTAGCCTGCACCATTCAGCCAAATTGAAAATAAAAGATAATAGAAAATAATTTATCAAAAGTAAGTATATATTTATGAATTTATGGATTTATAGTATGTGCATTAAAGTATTTATGTAAAACGCCGATACATAAAATTCTAAATACGAAAAAGATACGACTTTTAAATACAACTTTTTACAGTCTCCGAAGCTCCGTGAACGCACTGCTAAGACGTATTTTGCTCCCTGTTAGCGGGGTAGAAATGAAAAAAATTAAAAAAAAAGCGAAGAGGGAGTCCCTCTAAACGGGCAACAAAACACTTCTTTTCGAATAGGAGGGGTGAAAAATATATTTCAAAATTTTATTGTACCACTTTGTCACCGTAACTAATATGTATATTCATGCCAAATTACAGCTTTCTAGAACTAAGCATCTCCGAGCAATAGTGCGGACAGACGGACGGACATGGCGAAACTATAAGGGTTCCTAGTGGACTTCGGAACCCTAAAAACGAAGTAGGCGATCGCGTAATGCCATACTTCTCCGGCGCGGCCTACATCCCGCCATACCGACGAACGTCCCACTGCTGGGCACAGGCCTCCTGTGCCCAGCAGTGGGACGCAAATAGGCTGTAGTAGTAGTAATAATAATAATCCATATCCATATTAATATTATAAATGCGAAAGTACCTCTGTCTGTCTGTTTGTCTGTTACCTCTTCACGCTTCAACCGCTTGACCGATTTGGATGAAATTTGGTATGGAGATAGTTGGAGTCCCGAGAAAGGACATAGGCTACTTTTTATCCCGGAAAAATACATAGTTCCCGCGGGAACGCGATAACCGAATTCCACGCGAACGAAGTCGCGGGCAGAAGCTAGTATCTATATAAAAAACAAGAAACTGACTGACTGATCGATCAACGCAAAGCCGAAACTACTGGTCGTAGAGAGCTCAAATTTGGTAGGAACGCAGGGGAGCACTAAGAGAGGATTTTGCGAAATTCCTACGGGAACAGGAAGAAATTGGGATTTTACATTTTAATATTTCTGTGCATACGAAGTCGCGGGGAAAAGCTAGTTCTACAAATAAAAAAGGCAATCGTGAAACTTAAATTACATTTTATTTATTATTCCATATCTTCATTGAAATTTTCCATTTCATCCCATACTTCAAATAAGGCTACTTGCAGCTTCCGTTTAGCTTTCTTGAAAAACTCCTCACCTCCTGTTTCCCTAATACATATCAGTTCGGATTTTAAAAAGCTGCAAAATGTAGTAACATGCGGGTACAGTTCAGCTGCCAGGTTGCAAGGTACGTTTGAAATTTGCGGGTTTATATTAAAATTGGTCATGGACATGTTATCGAATGGAGGGAGCTTCTTTCTTCGTGGAGGAGGCTTGGGTGGCTGGAGGAAACAGAAGGTAAACTGGTAAGTAATTAAGTAATCGTTACATAGTATAAAACAAAGTAGCTTCCTGCTGTCTGTCTGTCCCTGTGTATGCTTAGATCTTTAAAAACGGATTTTGATGCGGGTTTTTTAATAGATAGAGTGATTCAAGAGGAAGGTTTTAGTATATAATTTGTTATAGTTTAAAGCTTAATTCCCTCGGGAACTCTATAACTAAATTCCACGCGAACGAAGTAGCAGAAGAAGCTAGTAACTATGATATTTAAAATGCAATGTTCATGATATAATAATAATATCTTGGGACATTTCACACAAATTGACATAGCTACAAACTAAGCAAAGCTTGTACTATGGGTACTACACAATGATATAAATACTTGTGTATAGAGATATACATACATATATAAATACTAAACATCCATGACTCGGGTACAAACATTCTTGCTCATCACACAAAGTTTGCCCCTAGCGGGATTCCAACCCGCATGTATAGGACCTCTTTGTTTTGATATGTTTATACCTTTTTATATATATTTCTTTGTTTTTCTATAACTTTTATAAGACTTTTATGAATTCTATATATAAGAACATTAAAAACGTAATATGGCCCAAGGCTTTTATTATTTAGTCAGTCATACCGCAACCGTCGGAACAGATATGATTGATTTTTCCATTTGATATCATTCCATGCATGAATGGAGGCTGTCGCTGACACGCCGAGGGTAGCTGACGTTTAAAGTAAATATAGATCTTGCCCATACGTATTTAACCTCCTTATCCATTGTACGCCATGATGCGTATATACGTATTTAACCTCCTTATCCATTGTAACCATGACGCGTATTTACGTATTTAACCTCCTAATCCGTTGTACGCCATGACCCGTATATAGGTCATTGGCATTGGATCTGCGGTGCTGATATATGCATTGTTGTTGTGGAAAAGGTTAAGTATATCGCAAAGCAGCTGTGAGTTAACAATAGTTATCAGATTTTAGTCACCCATTTGATATAGACAACAGATTGGTGATACATTTTTTGTTTAGTGTCATTCACTGAAAATGTGCTTCTAACAGATAATAATATGTCTTAGCAAGCGGGAATAGTAGGTATCCATAAAGTAAATCGAAGATTGAAGTAGGAAAAGGTGTATTCACCACTTGTTCTTTATTCTTGATCAGCGGCAAGTCTGTTATGGGCTCGTTCGGAGGAGCCCTATCTAGATTTGATTGTGACAAATCTTGATTAGTGTATGGTTCCAAAAACTGTAGCAGCGGAAACCAGTATTTGGTTGAAGTGTATTCTTCACTTGCGCTATTAGATTTTATTATCTGGAATAGGAAAAAATGTAGAAGATTTGACAGTTTTCGCTAAGGGCCTTATCACATTTGCGATTTGCGAGCGAGTTGAAAGCGTTTTTCAATACAAAACTCGTACCCGGCGAACTCGCGGCGTGTTCGCCTCCATACAAAACTCGCTCGCGAATCGCAAGTGTGATAACGCTCTAAGAAAAAGGGTCAGATGACTAAACTTGAATATGTACTTACTTTTTGTTTCTCAGCAATGTACTGAGAGCAAAGGGAACTTATTTTCTCTCTCACATCAATCACAGAACACACTTTACCAGATTTTTCATCAATTTCATTCGCAATTTTAGCAATTGCGTTCTGCCTTATATCATTATTTGTATAATCTACATGACTATTGTTGTAAAGGCTTTCATTGTCTTTAAAAAGATTAATGAGCAATATTGTAGTTTCGACATCCCATTCAAAAGTTTCATTTATACTTGAGAAAGCCATCTTGTAGAGGGTAGATTTTTTTGAAAACTTCTAAATTGTTTAGGCTACATTGTGAAATGTTTTTATTTTATTTTTATAGCATATACCATTTTCGCATGAAAATGTCAGTGAATAGTAAACACTGTCATTTTAGTTTGTTTTTAATCACGTTTCACGTAAACTTGAGGTGGTATAGGTATATTTTTTACAGGAAAATAATTTATGTATTATAAGTATAATAAGTATGCTATTGATCGTTTTTCAATTCATATGAGTTTAATTAAGACCGAAATGCTCAAGAGAGTGATCCAAAGACAAAGTTACTTATTAAATTAAGCTTAACGATTATTATAATTGAAATTTTCCTTTACTAGCTAAGTATATTTTCATTCTACCTAGGTCGTCAGTGGTCTGTAGAATTCGACATGAACATGAAAGTTCTTACCTTTGATATTGCTGCTTATCCTTTTTAATTAAAGAACCAGTTAAATCACAATATTATTGATTTCTAATATATTACTTTTCTTTGAAACTACTAGATCTTGGAGATAAAATCATGATAAAATCGAAACGAAATTCTTGTTTGTTTTGACAGCTAACTTTGTTTTAAACGTAATTATTTTAAGAAACGATAGATTGTTCCCAAACAGCCATTTAGCTCGAATTAAGCTGTGTATACATAATGATTAATCTCGAATTTGACAAATTTCAAAAGTTTTATATTAAATGGCAATACTAATTTCAGCTGTCATTGCCATGTCAATGTCATGCGCGGTTCATTCGATTCGTGTGTTCTCGCATCGTTTGAAAGGAAATATTTTATTTATTTGCTATTATTTATTTATTTGAACGAACACTTATTTATATTTTAAGGTTTATGTGATCTTTGTGGTGCATTTATAGTATTTAATGAATGTTTAGTGACTTTTTTGCGAAGTGTGATTTCGTTGCCAATGTTATTGATTATCCTTGAAAATGATGCCGTAGCTTACTAATGTACGGGGTTTTTTCAATAGAATAAAACCATTACGTCCATTACAACGTAAAATCTTAATCGTATTAGTCAAGGTGAGTGATGCACGCATGATTTTTTGTATTGTGTATATTTATAGGTTAGAATTATGTCATCCTTGTGGTATGTTATTTTTTCCTTGAATAAAGAGGCACTTAACTTATCGAACCAAACCTCCGATCCTGAGCCTATAAGTTAAATTTATCTACTGCTGTGTTATTTTCCTGGTGCTTCTTCTCTGCAACTATTCTCATCAGAGCCACTGATATTCAAATTCAATCATTTATTCAGCAAATTGGCCACATAGCGGCACTTTTACACGTCAGAAAAAAAAAACAGCGCTTCCTAGACCCATTGCTTGAGAAGAAGCGCCGCAACAAACACAAGCAGAAGGCCTTTTTTTTCAAAATTTCCACATAGTTGCTAAATTAACATTTACATTACATGTATAAAATATACATATAGGTGCATACTAAAATTACATTGAAGGGATGTATGGTCGCTAACTTAAATTTAAATCTAAGATCTTAGAGATGTATAGTCTCCAAGGGTCCAGAAAAAAAATCATGGAGATGGCCTCCATTGTCAAATAAATATAAATTCCATATATCATAATAACTGATGTTTACTAATAAAAGCCTGGATGTAATAAATTTCATGCTGCCTTTTCTGTATATTTTTACATAATAAATAAAATAAAATAAAAGCCTTTTTATTTCTGAATTTTACAATTTAAGTGAATTATAATTATTTCTTCACACCAGAACCCCCTTCGGTAAAGGCCTCTTCCAGAGCCTGCCACTTATCTTCCTATCTTGGGCCATCCAAACATACATAAAGAGCTACAAATGAAAATAATGGATGAAGTTACGCACACAAACATGCCAACCCACATGACTGTCATTCAATTGCGTGATATCACTGTGGCGGATTCAGTGAAAAATCAAATTAAAATGACAAAGTTGTAAGGGATGCAATGTCTGTGCTTACCTACATACTATAGGGATGATGACAACTTTTTTTTCTTAGTCTATCAGGAAGATTATTGGAAAGTATTGGACACGTATTTTTTCTTTTTTCACATAATCAAACTTGTACGGAGATATATTGAGTTGAAATGTCGCGTGACGTCACGGTTAGGTACAATTTATACCTAACGGTGACGTAGTTAGCCCCCACTCTCCAACTTTAATGCGTTTTAACTTAGTCATTGATTGTAAATTTGATAAAACAAAAAATGTGTCTAATATTTTTTTATTACCTGACTGACGGACTAATTAGAATTTCGATTACTTCACCCTGTCGTCATCCCTATTCTAAAATGTAATAAAAACTCTTTATTCCAGATAATAGTGCTGTAAAGTATATTATTCTGCAAAGAAAAGGAAAAATGCTTAAGATGTCATTCCGCTATGGTAAACTCTACGTACCACTTCTACAACTTCAAAATATCCAAGCACCAAAGAATGTCATTAAACGAACATGTCTCTGTGGGAATGTATATTTAAATAAGAATAAATATGACATTAAACACATACGAGTGCATTCAACACAGAGCGATCAGCATAGACAAAAAGTTGTTATAGAGACCACACCAATCATAGACAAGATAGATTTAGAAAAAGGAGAAAGGCTTTGGAGGGATCGGATAGACCCGTATGTCAAGTTAGCAAGATGGGACAGACCTATTGGTATGTAAAATTATTACTACTTATTAGAATAGCTGTTGTATTCAGGATGTTTATGTTGATATGCGTTAACTTTGACATGGTACTTGGGACATAACTACTACAGCCCATTTGCGTCCCACTGCTGGGCACAGGCCTCCCCTCACCATGAGAGGGTTTGGGCTATAGTCCCCACGCGGGCCCAGTGCGGATAGGGGATTTCACACACATCTTTGAATTACTTTGCAGATGCGTGCAGGTTTCCTCACGATGTTTTCCTTCACCGAAAAGATCAGTGGTTAATTCAAATTGAATTACGCACATGAGTAAACTTAGAAGTGCGAGCGAGAGAATATTATATATTTTTTTTGCTTTTCATACAAATTAAATTGATATTGCCATGACGACTAATGCATAAGACCTTTTAGAGTTAGACAAAAGTTACTGTCAACTGGGGGCCGAATTCTCTGACTATTCTATGAAGGGTCCACGGAAAGAACATGTCTAGTCACTTTAGTGACATTTTGAGTGATCGCGTTTTTAAAGTTTGGAATGATGTAGTTAATCATCAAATATAATATTTATGCACTTGTGTATAAATCAATTGTATGATAAAATTACTTATCTTTAGATAAATAAATAGAATATTAGTTAAAAGTGACGTATTGTTATTATTAATATCAAAAAACCGGCCAAGTGCGTGTCGGGCCACGCGCAAATTATAGGGTTCCGAAGTTGACGATGCCCACAGTACCTTTCTAAGACTTATTAGCGTCTAGCTAGCCTGTGGTATGAAGTGCCCGCCCGACGCCCCTGCCGCTCGAGAAAAATCATTGTTTTTTAGGGTTCCGAAGTCCACAAGGAACCCTTATAGTTTCGCCATGTCCGTCCGTCTGTCCGCACTATTGCTCGGAGATGCTTAGGTCTAGAGAGCCATAATTTGGCATGAATATGCATATTAGTTACGCTGACAAAGTGGTACAATAAAATTTTGAAATATATTTTTTTATAGGGTACCTCCCCTACTCGTAAAGTGGGGATGTAATTTTTTTTCTTGCGTACCCCATAGTGCGGCATATCGTTGAATAGGTCTTAAAAAAATATTGTGGGTTTGTTAAAACCATTTTTTGATTAAGTGATGCGTTTGTGAAATATTAAGCTTTAAAGTGCTATTTTTTGTTAGAGTCACGTGTCCCCCCCCCCTGCCAGCTAAATGGTGGTATTTGGATGGCTGAAAAAAATCACGGTTGTGGCATATATAACGTAGTTGAAAGGAAAACTATCAGAGCTAAGTAGGCTGTACAAACTTACGAGTAATAGTCGACCAACTTATAATGATGATTTTTCTCGAGCGGCAGGGGCGTCGGGCGGGCACGTCATACCACAGGCTAGCTAGATGCTAATAAGTCTTAGAAAGGTACTGTGGGCATCCTCAACTTCGGAACCCTATAATTTGCGCGTGGCCCGACACGCACTTGGCCGGTTTTTTTAATCATTTCGTAAGTTGGTCGACTATGACTCGTAAGTTTGTACAGCCTACTTAGCTGTGATAGTTTTCCTTTCAACTACGTTATATATGCCACAACCGTGATTTTTGTAAATACCACCATTTAGCTGGCAGGGGGGGGGGGGGGACGACACGTGACTCTAACAAAAAATAGCACTTTAAAGCTTAATATTTCACAAACGCATCAATTAATCAAAAAATAGTTTTAACAAACCCACAATATTTCTTTAAGACCTATTCAACGATATGTCGCACCATGGGGTACGCAAGAATAAAAAATAACATCCCCAATTTACGAGTAGGGGAGGTACCCTATAAAAAAATATATTTCAGAATTTTATTGTACCACTTTGTCAGCCTAACTAATATGTATATTCATGCCAAATTACAGCATTCTAGATCTAAGCATCTCCGAGCAATAGTGCGGACAGACGGACGGACGGACGGACATGGCGAAACTATAAGGGTTCCTTGTGGACTTCGGAACCCTAAAAACCGAATCAAACCCCTATTGAACACGGAAAACACATGCGTTGTCACTTAACTACAGGAAATAAACATGCAAAGTCAAAAGCATAAAAGTATATTTTATTGGAATCTGATAACTTTGAATATTAATTAGGTATAATTTGATTACATATTTCGTGGTTCTTAATACCATGGGAGTCGCTATTGTATTTATTAATAATATTTATTTAAATGTAAGTTAATCTAGGTATGTAATCTATAGGAAGGTAATAGCGATTAAAGGTATTATAACGTTGACGTAAATAATATAGACCCGGTCTAACGTACACGTAATATGTCCCCACTTCCTCGGTGTCCAATCCAAAGTTCTGTCACCGAGCGTACGTTACAATAAGCGTTTTCTAAAAAACTTTTTTCGAAACCGTTTCTCAGTATCTAAAAACTCGTCTCGTTGTTGGAAAAATGTGACCCAGCTTTAGTGTCACGATACAAGTTTAATTTTGCATTGGACACCAAGGAAGTGGGGACACATGACATGTATCTACGTTAGGCCGCGTCCATACGAAGTATTATTTATGTCTATGTATTATAACTACTACTACTACTACTACAGCCTATTTGCGTCCCACTGCTGAGAGGAGGAGAGAGGAGGCCTGTCCTCTCGTCACGAGAGGGCTTGGGCTATAGTCCCCACGCGGGGCCCAGTGCGGATTGGGAACTTCACACAAATCTTTGAATTACTTCGCAGATGCGTGCAGGAAGCCGTGTTGG
>OZ020299.1:6103324-6149722 GCA_963971205.1 Aethes cnicana
ATGGGAGGTGTGGACTGGAAAATCGGGCTATGGAGTGAGATAACGGACATCTGCCTGATCAATATCTCACAAATTGAAAGTAAGGCAGACGGTGTCTCGCCGCTTACGCAACTAGCCAAGAGGCTAGCCTTCGTGGGCCCCCTATACAGGCCACCGCACGGGTGGCGAGGGAGCAACACTGATGCAAGCAGCTAAGGGTGTGGAGAGGTGTGCACCGGTCTCGCCATCGCGGGTCGCGCCTCGTGCGCACCCGGAGCGGGTTTCCCCGTTATTACGCAGATTGAGTACTTCCACCCTTTCAAGCATATTGCTCCTGCGCTCCTCTGGGCGGCCAACTAAGGCAATCCAGAGGCGGGGGAGGCTTTGTCGTAGCTCTGTCGATTCTCTGGGTTGTGGAAGAATACCAGTGTTTTGCTCTAAAGATTTCTTTTGTGTTTGTTATCTTTTATTTTTCCTCTGTATTTTTTTTCTCTTTTTACTATTAACACTCGATAAGTTGTATACCTACTGTGTTCTGTAGTACTCAAATAAACGTTTTATCTATCTATCTAGCTATCTATCTTTATAGTTCATCAAAGAGTGGACACCAAATCGGGTAGGTTGGGGGCGCTGCGGTCGCCACTCCAGTCAAGCCACCTAGGCGGATAGTCTGCAGTAGCAGTAGCGCCTTCAGATGGCGCTGATGAAGCGAAAACGCAGCGAAAACGGTTGTGAGGAGAGTGTGTTTTATTTTGTTGCTTATCAAATCCGCTGGACACGTGTTCAACTGTTTCGCCATATAAGATTGCGCTCCTTACCAAAACACATTCCACACTCCATACTATAGTGGTAGAAAACGAATTAATGAATGAATGAATCATTATTTATTCACGAGAACACAATAGAGGTGTTTACAATGGTAAAAGCAATTAAGCATGTTGCTACATTGTGTTCTGCCGGGGCAGGCGTGTGGATCTTTAGTTATTATTCTATAAAAAAAAGATAGATAGATAGATATACATGAATAAGTCAGAACAATCACAGGTCAAGATAATATAAATAGATTGAAGTATGAGACTTTCATCCATGTGTATTTAAGGCCTTCAGTGACAGTTTTAGGGATCCCATGTCTGTTTTAAGACTAGGAAAGTGTGTTTTAGGGATAAAAAGTGTGTTTTAGAGTTCCCATGTCCGTTTTACGACTAGAAAAGTGTGTTTAGAACTAAATAGTGTGTTTTATGAACCCGACGTGTCTATTAGAGCTCTCGTGTGTGTTTTAAGGCTCCCAAGTCTGTTTTACGACTTTAAAACTTGTGTTTTAAGGAAAAATAGTGTGTTAGGGCAAAAGTGTGTTTTAGGTATTCCATGTGTGTTAGTGCTCCCATGTTTGTGTGTTATAGGGACTCCAAGTGTGTTTTTAGGACTCCTATGTATGTTTTAAGGCTTCAATGTGTGTTGTATGTAGGATTTCAAAGTGTGTTTTAGGACTCCCATGTGTTTTATTGGGATTCAGTGTGTTTTTAGGGCTCATCCATATGTTTTAGGGGCACCCAAGTGTATTTTAGAGCTCCCGTAGCAATTATCAGCTCTCCAAAGCCACATTTATCATGTAGTATGTATGAGAGAGAAGTATGTAGGAGTCGTAGCAAATGGAAGGAAGTGGTTTCTGCCTACACCTATGGGAATAACTAGATTTACTATATTAAATATTTATACTAGCTTCTGCCCGCGACTTCGTTCGCGTGGAATTCGGTTATAGCGTTCCCGCGGGAATTGAGTGTTTAAATTATATACTAAAACCTTTCCCTTGAATCACTCTATCTATTAAAAAAAAACGCAACAAAATCCGTTGCGTAGTTTTAAAGTTTTAAGCATACATAGGGATATAGAAGAAAAAAAAAGAACATGCAACTATAAAATGATAATTTTAGTTATTTAAGTATATTGCTACGCCCCAACGGGGTACCATGTCATAGCTTCATATTTAACATTTGTCACATCTATATTGACTACATGAATGCAATTAATAAAAATATACAAATATACACACGGTGGGTCCGAAAATATGGCAAATAATTAACCCTCAGTATCGGCTATCGATTCTAAGTATATTGTATAGGTTTTTATTTTTTTTTGAGTTGGTAAAAAAAAAATGTATATGGGATGGGTTGTGTGAGCGACGCTTGAATCCTATACAAAATATTTTTTTTTACCAACTCGAAAAAAATTAAAGACCTATACAATATACTTAGAATCGATAGCCGATACTGTGGGTTAATTATTTGCCATATTTTCTGACCCACCGTGTATATAGGGACAGAGAAAGCGACTTTGTTTTATACTATGTTGTGATTTGTTATCCGTTCATACAGCGCTTCATTTTGATACCCCACCCGATAGGCTATAACAAAAACAATATTTTTGGAAACGTTTAAAATGCCTCCAAAAGTCAGCCATTTTGTTTTTTTGCAATTTTGATACACCCAGTGTCACTCTCACGATTAAGACGAATCTAACGACACCTCGCTAGCTAAAATCCATCAAGCCATATAGGCTACACAGCGTGCCAAAGAAATATATATACATACATACATACACTCGAAAAACATAACCCTCCTTCTTACGCAGTCGGGTAAACAGGCGTGATACTATATATGTATGCAGAAGCTAGTGTTAATACAACCTTTTTTTTTTCAGATATACACATTAGACCCCGACAATCCAGCGGACTGCGCTTCGAAATTCAATTCCAATTCTATGGTGGGACTCATCATTCTACTGGGAATTTTAGGGGGGGGATATTCACAGTACAAGGAGAACCGTGAAAAACATAGAGGGAAAGAGGACCTCAGTGTTACTAGAAGCTGTTTGTTCGGTTAACCGGCTGCCAATGAAGGTTGATATACAGTAAACCAAAATACAGACGGTTACTGTAATTTTTCTCACCAGTTGGCGCCGCTATAGCTTGTCAAATTCGTGCCCGACCCTCCCGGGGGGTGAGAGGCGGCAGGGGAGCACGTGATATTGATGATGTCACACTGCTGCACAGCTTACATAAGCGCACGCCCGAGAAACTGCACAACGGAACGGTGTAGGGAACTCATTATGAATGACATCTAACTCGTCCTTTCGTTTGACGAAGTTCGATTTGACAGAAAAGAACTGCGAGATATCATGAGTCCCTCTTTCTTTATTCAACAGTAGCTTCTGCCCGCGACTTCGTCCGAGTGGAATTCTGAAATAGCGTCCCGCGGGAACAATGCGTTTTTCGGGATAAAAAGTAGCCTATATGTTGACCAGTGTTATAAACTACCCCCATAACAAATTTTGCAATCCGTCCAGTACTTTTCGAGTTAAACCCGGACAAACATACATACAGACAATTTTTGCTAAAAATCGTTATTTTATGTTCAGTATCGTTTATATAGTCCCCTCGACTTGATAAGTACTTTTAATTTTCAAGTTTCAGACGCGACTTCTTCTATAGACTTATTATTAGAATATATATGTCTATCTATAGTAGGCTCGAGTCGGTCATTCGTAGCGTACGGTTTTCTTGCTGTTTTTTGTCGACGGCCAGTGTGTTTCGTGCAACGCGCGTGTTTAGCCTCCCCGCAGCCCTCGCCGTCCCCGCTGTCGTCTCGCCCCCGTAAATAGGGTAGAGATCTTCTACTATCTAAAGTCCCGCGCCTTCGCATTTCAAAACGCTTCAATGTATTTAAAAAGCACCACCAACACTCTCAACACATGTGTGCGAGCTGAGACAGCTATCAACTAAGCGTTAGAGTGTTGGTGGTGCTTTTTAAATAATGATAAAAAAAATAAGCGTTTTGAAATGCGAAGGCGCGGGACTTTAGATAGTAGAAGATCTCTATTATACACCATTCGAGGAAAAATCGGGAAGTACTGATTTATGATAGATTATATAAAAATGCTACCCAAAACATCCACTTTTAATCATAAAAATGCATAAGTAATTTTATAATTACATTTATAAAATGTTGTTTTTTAATCTGTCCCAAAACGGTAGGCGCCATATTGTTAGCTGCTTGCTGTGACGTCACTATTACTGTAAAAGTGTAAACAAAGCGTTACAAGCAACCGTTTTAAGTTTTGACTTCACTTGTTTGGTTACTAAGTAAGTAAGTAACACTTTATTGTACAGAATAAAACACACAAATACAATTATTAATACAGAGAAGAGACACATGTACAAAAGCGAGCTTATCCCTACAAGGAATTTCTTCCAGCTAACCTTTGAGTAGTGGAGCGGAAACATGTTCACGAGTAGACAAATATGTAAGTTACTATGTACTTGTATTTACTATCCTAGTGACGTCACAGACCAAGCTAACATGGCGGCTAGCTTTTAGCGCGAAAACTGAAAATGAAATTTTCAAAGTACTTTTTAAGGTATTTATCCCATTCAGAAAATCGAAATGAAAAATCTTGTGATTCAATCTGACAAGGATCATTTTAAACCACATTTTCAAAAAAATTGTGTATTACCCTATTGTAATGCCAGGGCTCATTCTAAATGCCAGTTGGTTTGCCATTCCAGCTCATTTCGTTTAATTTTAGAAATAATTATTGTAATCATCATAAAATGTTGATTATGTTGATATAAATACCAAAGACGTTTTTGTATAATAAAATTGGTTGTCTGTAAAGTTGCTTTACGGACGAACATTTTATACGTGATAACGTCACGTGTCACGTAACGCTATAAAGCGACTATTGCGTTATGTTTTTTCGTGGGCGCAGCCGGCGGTCATCAATTTATAGAAGAAGAAGAATCATTTATTTGCCAGAACATTTACACAAGGTGATATTTCGCGTGTATTAGGTTAGAATGTAATGTATGGAGTGTGGAAGAATGTGTCTTGGTGAGGAGCGCAATCTTATATGGCGAAACAGTTGAAAACGTGTCCAGCGGATTTGATAAGCAACAAAACAAAACACACTCTCCTCACAACCGTTTTCGCTGCGTTTTCGCATCAGCAGCGCCATCTGAAGGCGCTACTGCAGACTATCCGCCTATGTGGCTTGGCTGGAGTGGCGACCGCAGCGCCCCCAATCTACCGGATTTGGTGTCCACTTTTGGAACTATAAAGATTGCGCTCCTTTACTTCAACCCTCCATAATGTAATGTATGTGGAAGACGTTATCACGTTTTCAAAAACAGTTAAATAGATATGTTTATTGTAAAATCGAAAGTTACTTTCTGTCTGATACCTTCACGCGCTTGAACTGCAGTGCCGATTTAGATGAAATTTGGTGATGATTCTCATGATTTGGACCGAAAAGCCAGTAAAGATATAAATGAATGAAATTAATTCTACGTCCGATTTCAATTTATTAAGCGTACTAGCCGGAAACCCGCTCCCGCGGGAATATCGGGATAAAAAAGAAAATCCAATGTTATTCCCAGGGCCTTAAACTATCTCTATACCAAATTTCATCAAAATCGGTCCCATCGTTGCGACAAACACACTTTCACATTTATAATATTAGAATGGAAGTATGGATTTGTGATCCTCCAAGCAACAGTACAAATCCGATTTTCCTGTTAGGAATAAAATAACAAATCGATAATTTACATAGTTTAATTATTATTAACCCCCAAAAAAATAGACTAGACGCGTGGCTAGTAAATAACCCGCTTGATGAGAATATTTAGTGCAAAAAGATAGTGAAATATGTGCATATAACTCAAAGTGAATACAGTGAACATTTATTTAAAACTATATTTAAAAAAAGGACTATACTGAACATTGTGATATAGGCATACCAGCACCAGATTGCTGCTCGCCTATTATTCGAATAATAATAATAATAATAAGAGAGGGGTGTTATAAGTTTAACGTGTCTGTCTGTGGTATCGTAGCTCCCAAACGGATGAACTGATTTTCGTTTAGAGATCTTCTACTATCTAAAGTCCCGCGCCTTCACATTTCAAAACGCTTCAATGTATTTAAAAAGCACCACCAACACTCTCAACACATGTGTGCGTGCTGATACAGCCATCAACTATGCGTTGAGAGTGTTGGTGGTGCTTTTTAAATAATAATGAAAAAATTGAAGCGTTTTGAAATGTGAAGGCGCGGGTCTTTAAATAGTAGAAGATCTCTAGTTTTTTTGTCATAGATAATTTTATCCCTAGTATTCTTAGCCATGTTTCATGAAAATCTGTTGAGCCGTTTGAAGATCATCACCTCTTCTCTAGTTGATGAGGGAATCTGACTAACTTACTTGTGTCCGATCGATTCGAAATTTGGTACCGTGTTACTTCAATGATATTGAAAGTATATGGTAAGGTAACTTATTTAAATTTTAAATTTATTTGTGAATAGTATGAGTTGTATTGTATACAGTCAATGTTTGTATACACTGCATAGTTCTATTAATATACATGGTGGGTCAGAAAATATGGCAAATAATTAACCCACAGTATCGGCTATGGATTCTAAGTATATTGTATAAGTCTTTAATTTTTTTTGAGTTGGTAAAAAAAAATATTTTGTATAGGTTTCAGGCGTCGCTCGCACAACTAATCCCATATACAATTATTTTTTTTACCAACTCGAAAAAAATTAAAGACCTATACAATATACTTAGAATCGATAGCCGATACTGTGGGTTTATTGTTTGCCATAATTTCCGACCCACCGTGTATACAAATTGGGAACTTCACATACAGTATTGAATAGCTTCGCAGTTGCGTGCAGGTTTCTCAATGACGGAAACCTTCACCGAGAAGCTCAATTCAATGGTAATGTAATATTATATTTTTGTACCAGGCAGGGATGTTACGGGTGCAATTTTTTTTACATTCGTGGATACGGGTGCTGTTGTGGATTGGCAAGCTAAGTTCATCGTTTTTTTGTACCATGGCAAAGTTAAGGAAATGACCGTAAGATAAGTATTTGCCCAAAATTTGGCGGTGAAGACTTCTTTATCTAACACTATAGCTGTTTGCCCGCGACTTCGTCCCGCGTAGACTTGGAATTTGCGTACCCGATGATACTATATATACATATAGATCTACTATATAAAAATAAGTCGGGTTTTCCTTCCTGACGCTATAACTCCAGAACGCACGAACCGATTTCCACGGTTTTGCATTCGTTGGAAAGGTCTCGGGCTCCGTGAGGTTTATAAAAAAAACTAAGGCGGTACAAAGTCCGCGGGGTCAGCTAGTCATGAAAACCAACATATATATATAAAAAATATATAAAAATAAGTCGGGTTTTCCTTCCTGACGCTATAACTCCAGAACGCACGAACCGATTTCCACGGTTTTGCATTCGTTGGAAAGGTCTCGGGCTCCGTGAGGTTTATAAAAAAAACTAAGGCGGTACGAAGTCCGCGGGGTCAGCTAGTCATGAAAACCAACATATATATATAAAATGTATGGCTTTAACAGTTGTCTGCACATCACTTCCGTCAGAATAGCTGTAATTTTCTACTATATAAAAATAAGTCGGGTTTTCCTTCCTAACTCCAGAACGCACGAACCGATTTCCACGGTTTTGCATTCGTTGGAAAGGTCTCGGGCTCCGTGAGGTTTATAAAAAAAACTAAGGCGGTACGAAGTCCGCGGGGTCAGCTAGTCATGAAAACCAACATATATATATATATAAAATGTATGGCTTTAACAGTTGTCTGCACATCACTTCCGTCAGAATAGCTGTAAATTATTATTATTTACTAGTTGATCCGGCGAACTTCGTTTCACCACGGATTCCCATACTTTTTTTTTGTGTTCCCATTCCCGTTTTTTTTTTATTTTTAAACCTTACCTGAATGTGAAAAAAAAATGAGCTAACTCGGCCCAGCCGTTCTCAAGTTTTAGTGAGACAACCAAACAGCAATAGATTTTTATTTTTTTATTCATTTATTTATTTATTTATAGCCTCTTTTCAGATATATAAATTATATATATATATATATAGATTATTATTATAATTTTATTATAATATCTTCCAGCTGATGCGTGAATATCACTGCACTTGTGTCTTTAAAAACGCATCCAGATATTTGTTTTGTCCAGTGCAAATATTTGTTTCTTTTTGTTTTGTTTGGGAGTCTGGACAGGGGACGCGTTTTTTTTTGTTTAAATATTTTCATTAGTACCCAGACAAGATGTTATAGAATAATTGTCTTCAAAATTCAAACCCTTTTTAATATTACCAAAGTCGTTTTTCCTGAATTGTTTTGTACGGGATTGTTTGTGTCAGTGTTAACGTTGACATCTAGCACATCAGGTGCGTGTTCACCCTTAAACTTGAAGACATGGTGCTTTAACAGTACATTGTTAAAGAACTTTTCACCACACACACAAGCATATTCTTTCTTCGTTGTGGTTTGGCCACCTATATGAAGCCTCACATGATCTGGCGCACTATCGATTGTACATATCGCTCTACATAATATACACAAGAAGTAATTGTATAGCTGCAATCCGTTTAATCCAAAGTTGTATGTAGATTTCCGAACGTAATGTCTCGGAACAAAACAGCGATCGACCATGGCATCTGGGAAGGATGCGGACCCCTTTTTGTGACCTTTCATGTGCGCTTTGAACGACTCGAGAGTTTTGGCATCGTACTGACATAAATTACAGTGCAAAAACGGCGGATGCTCCTTGAGGTGTTCGTTTAAATCTCTACGGGTTTTGCACTTTTTAAGGCATAACGGACAACAAGATACGCTGTGGATCATGTGTCGGTGGAAGTGGAACCAAGCTTGTTTGACTCGGATGTTCTTGCTGCACTTTGGACAAGTCGCACGAGCCGTTCGCCTCATCTCGCGATTGTGCGTGTGTGACAAGTGGAGGATTAACATCTGCTTATTGAAGTATACCAAGTGACAAATGTCGCAAACGAAGATTTCTCTTTCCATGTAATCCGCATCTTCAGAGCTCAGGAAGTGCATGGTTTTCACATGTTTCATCAGCTCATTACTATTCTCTTGTTTTGTTATACAAATCTGTAATATAAAAACACAATTAAGTTCATGCTCAACTTCAACTTGTTCTAGAGATTTACAGAAAAATTCAAACCGAAAATTTACTTCATTGTTATACTAGCTGTTGCCCATGACTGCATATGTGCAAAGTTAAACATTCAGATATAAAATCCAGTCTTTTCCCATTTCCATGGGAATTTTGTGAAGTCCTCTGGGAGGACTTCATTCTTAGTGCTCCTCTACACTCCCCAAGGAACCTATGCCAAATTTCAGCTTGTCAATTTGTCATCAGTCAGACAGTAATAGAAGAGTTTTAAATACATTGATTGGACAAATAGGTAGAAGGCGTGATGGAGAGTGGCTACGTCCAAGTGCATATTAACACCAGAGGCCAATGCATCGCCGATCTTGAACATATTTAATGACACTCAATTTAGATAACCACATATTGTTGCACTGCACTGTGCGAAAGTCTCAGCAGAAAGTTCATTCCAAACAAAGAAATCGTGAACGTGGCGTAAATAAAAGGTGCTAAACTAAGCTAAGTATATAAAAATCAACGTAAATTACCTGACAAGTACATTCATCGGCAAGCAATTTGCTTATCGCCGACTTATGCTTCGCTTTTCTATGAAGATGTAATTCTGTTTCACTGTCGTACTCACTTACACAAATATCGCATTCGAACTTCTCGATAACCTCAAAATCGGTGTCCTCTGTAGAATTCCTACGTTTTGATGAATTCGAAGGGCGAATTCTATCCCGAGGCGTATGGAATAGAGACATGATTATTTCGCAATTGTGAGGAAAATAAAGCGGTAATGCACGTAACGATCGATTTTCGGTTGATAGGTTTGACTTTGACGGATTGTCAACGCGACGCTAGGTGAATGTTGCCTGTTGAAAAAGCTAACCGTCGGTGTCGCCAGCTCAAACCTGTGCTGTGTGAGTATTAGAAAAAAGTCCTGAGCCGAGTTTATGGGTAAAAGGGTTCCGTGGGTATTTCCAATTCCGGATTTTTTTTTATGAAGTTGATTTGTTTTCTTTCAATACTTCCACATGGTGTCCACTTTTGGAACTATAAAGATTGCGCTCCTTTACTTCAACCCTCCATAAGCATTTGGTTGTACCTACTGTTTCCTGATTCTTTGGTGTTTGATAATTATGTTACATTTATGTACAAATAATGTTTGTAATTTTATTTAATTTCCAAATATACGTATTTGTCTCGTAGTATTAACTAATGTATAACAACAGTAAAACTTAGCAATAATTAAATGGGAATAATTTTGTCAAGACAACTGTTATTTGCAAATAAGTAAATTGAACAAGTAAAATATAAAAAAAAAAACCTTTAAAATCCGAATGTCGGAAATCTAAGCTGAAATTATTACGAAAAAAATATTACCCTTCTTACCGCTCACAACAAATGTACAGTCGAGTTCATAAAAATGAACTTTACAGTTATATGTAGGTATCATGTGTATGTGATCTTTGAAGTATTTGTTGTTGGGTTGTTGGTAAACCAGATAAAATTTATGTATAGGGATGAAATTGACTCTCAAAGTATTGAATTAACCCGGTTTATACCTTGTTTGGTCCAAAATTTTAATTACAAAAAAAGTTTAAGTGAAAAAAAAGAGTACAAAAATATGCCTGGAACTATTATTATTATCTTTTCCCCGCAACTTCGTATGCGCAGAAATATTGAAAAGTAAAATCCCGATTTTTCCCGTTCCCGTGGGAATTTTGCAAAATCCTTTCTTCCCTGCATGCCAAATTTCAGCCCGATCCGTCCAGTAGTTTGGGCTGTGCGTTGATAGATCACTATGTCAGTCAGTCAGTCACCTTTGAGTTTTATATATTTAGAAGTACCTACCAAACGTCAAATTCCATACAAATTGTCGACTGACGGTTGCTCTTCTTGATCGATACATTTTTGCTCCACTTATGCTGGCTAAACCATACAAGACATTAAAACATAATGTATAAAAGAATTGTAGAACTAAAAAATCTGCGCAGAAAAGTCTTCGACAGCATATTTATGTATATCTATTAGGTACGGTTTCTATTATCCAAGCATTTTCTCTTAGTGAAAAAGTAAAGGGCCCCATGCTCTTCATTTTGACAATTATGATAACAATTTTTACTGTTTCGCAATCTTCTTGACAAGCTCTTCATATTGTATTAATTCAACAAACTTTTTTATTCGTTTTTCACATCAGGTGGTTCTGGCTCCATCGTCCAGTCGGCATTTTGTTTTTTCATCTGACCCCTCTAACTACACTTGGGTTGACGAGACGATTCTAATGATACCTAAATCATGAAAACGGTTCAGCCCTTTGGCTAAAACATATGGTAATAAAAAAATTACAAAACATAGATAGATGCACGAAAAACATTACCCTCCTTGACATTTGGGAAACCAAAAGGGACACGTCACGCAATATTTTCTTGTAACTATAAATTACTATTAGTGCTAGCTGTACGCGACATAAAACGGTCATCATACGGCGTTTAGTGAACCAAAGGTTTCCTTTGGCAGAATTAATCTTTGTGGTCCTATCATCCTATGATGTTTTTAAGAAGTGGAGCCACCTCGATTTTTGATGCAGGTGGAGGGGGGGAGGGTCTTTAGCCTCGGCGATGTCTGAGGTTAATAACTGTTTAAATAAATAATTATACCAAACTTGACCTAGTAGCTTAACTGTAGAATTGTCATCAAAAATCTGGGTGGCTCCACTTCTTAAATCCATCCTGGGGCCCTAAGGACCAATCCTACCAAAGGAAATCTTTGGTTCACAAAACGCCGTATTTGACCTCTTGCAACCGTCACTATATATAGAGTCACGTATTATATTTTTTTAATAACTGGAAAATCGATGGGAACAAATACACCGGCATCTGCGAGCCCCACACGAAATCCAAATGATTCCACAGTATCGGCTTCATTATCTCAAAGTGGACGACATGCGGTAAAGCCGCTTTTAAATCCCGCACGTCCTTCAGTCTGACCAGTCGGTCGTTCCTGCCGACGAACAGCGCCGTGGGCATTGTCACTGCCTTCAAATTATAATCCGGGGGCGTCGCTCTACCGTACCTCTCCATATTCTTTTCAGAACCATAGTCGAATAGACTGAATCGTTGCCGCAGAATCACTTGATCGTAATGAAGCAAACCTTTCCGGGAAACCGTCGCCGGATAGTGTCCTACCATGATTCTCGAAAACTCCGGTCCTATACCGAAGGGATTGAACCCAACGTACGGGAAAAAGAACCCGTGCATACAAAGTAAGTAGCTCGCGAATCCTTGTGTGCATGCTAGCTTGATGAAGTTTGTTGGCAGCTTCCCGTCCGTAAAGAGGTAATGAACACTTTTCGGCATTACAGCGTTGAATATAGGCCCCAACAGAGCAGACCCAGCTATAGGATATACTGCGTACTTGTAAAAGGCTCCAGGCGCCAACTCTATGCCTATTGTGATTCTTGCGTTGTATTCTGGTCGCATGGATGTCAGGACGAATTGTGCAGTCGACCCCTGCGAGTGCCCGATGACTGCTACGCTGCGTCGGCCAGTTTTGTTGCAAACAAAATCTATCATAGCTGCCAGGTCATAATACCCGATCTCGTGGAAGCTGTAGTCCCAGTACTCGCTATCAATGTCGGGGTCTAACTTGACGTGACGACGTGCGTACTTGTTCCCTCGAGTGTTGCCCGTCCAAACTTCGTGGCCCTCCTCTGCCAGGGTGATCGCCAAGGACTGTCGACCTCTCAAAATGAATGTGTCACCAGTGTCACCTTGGCCATGGATGAGCAGAACAGGAGGCTTTGTTCCTGGGTGACGGAATATGGTGAGGATGTAGCCATCTTCGGTTATGACGTCGTACTCGTCGGCAGGGTGGCCATATTTGGTCGACAGTCCCGTGTAGTTCAAAAGTCCGTCTTCGGGTAGTTTGATCGAGAGCTCTGCCAGCATTGACTGGAGGCTGGGTTCGCAGTTGCTGATGGAACATAGTAATAAACACACTAAAAACTTATTTGGAGCAAAGAAACGATGCCTCATTTTTATGCTGTACCCGCTTCAAAGGCGAAGCGAGAGTCACTGAATGCGAAAATCTTTTAAAATGAACTAGGCACTCTATGTCATTATGTAGATTTGGAACTCCAGTTAACATATATTATGTATCGTTATTTTCGAAGGTTAACTATTATTCTCATAACGTCACAGTAACAAAAAAATAACCCCAGTTTGAACCTTTTAAACTCATTAAGTCGGCAGTGACTTTAACTCGGCGTTTTTCTTGTCATGGTTCAAAGTTGAGGGAAATCATTTTAATATATTTTACATAATCCAATACGTAATACACTTCCAACAAATATTTACTACTTAATGTGGCAAATATGACCTTAAACTAACTTAACTGTAACTTGGACTAGCGGTATCTATGGAAAACATGGCATTTTGTTGAGTTTTTGAGGAGTCTAGCCTACGGAACCCTATGTAAATGGCCCTCCAAATATCAACCTTTTTTTATGTCAGGCTGGTCGCACAGACAATAATGGTAATAATTATGTCAGTCGACTGAAACTAAAATGTACCTAAACATGTAGTGTAGGTATAAGGTGTAAATTCGCATATTGAAATAAAATTGGTACTTACATATAAATCTAAAAGCAGTACCTACTACCAGAAAATGATTTTATGACCTACGAGTTTCGTGACGTGTTGAAACTATAAATAAATTGGCTGTTCTGTTCACTGTTTAGAAATGACCCTGGCCTATAGACCTTGTGGATGACTGGCGTTAGTGGCGTACCTTACACGCAGGTATTTTCAATTAAATCCACACTTATTTTATAAATGCGAAAGTAACAGTGTTTCTGGGGGCACGGCAGTGCCCCCCCCCCCCCATGTCGAGCAAAAAAGAACACGGCCGCCGTACCATCCTTTTTTCGAACCCATCAACCCAACCCAACAGGCCATTTTCTACCCCCTCTAACTTCGTTATGGATAAAGCTAGCTAAGCTAGCTAAATTTTTAGCTGCTAAGAGGGCGTAAACGGACTAAGGATATTACCAAATTTCATCCTATTTGATTTAGTAGTTTAAAAACTATCGCTAGTTTAATTTCCTATAATTTGTCACTGACTCACCCGACTCACCGATCATCAAAATTCCAAGGTACTTCCAGCACACTTACAAACTCCAAATCTTGGAAATAGACAGTTTTTACCCTGTGGGAGGCAGCGCAGACAGTGTGCTTTCTGACTTTTCAACTTTAAAGAATAAATTCGAAGCAATTGGTTTAGAACTGAATTTTTACATTCCAAATTCTTCTATCGATTCTGATGAAATAATTCGAAAATTTAACAGTCTCACACCAGATTTCAAAATCCTAGATCGAAGTTCTCTCTGCCTTCTAGGATCTCCCATTTTCAAAGATTCCTACGACAGCTACATTCAAAATTCAATTTCATAATTTCGTAAACACACCGTCTTCTTAAAATTAGTCCACATTTTGCTCTCATCATAGTTAAATTTTGCTTTTTGTCCCTAAATTTTGGAAACATAACAACCTTTTACCACAATTACTCTTTGATAAAAGTAACTTTGGAATCTATTCTTAATTGTCAGTTAGATGAGCAATCTTGGACCCAAGCATCCCTTCCTATCCGATATGGTGGTTTAGGGATACGCAAAATTTCTAGTGTGACATTACCAGCTTTGCTGTCTTCTATCATATGGATAGAAGTATCCTTGCAAATCTCACTGGTAAAATCCTTAGGGCTTGCCCACCAATCTATCAGATTGCAGATCTGGATGAAGCCAGGAACGCTTGGTCAATTGCTTGTCCCAATCAAAATCATCCAATAAATCTAAAATCTCAAAGGAGTTGGGATGACATAGGTTCAAAATTTGTTTACCACAATTTATTTAGGGACAGCTCCGGATCGTGTCGGACGGGGACTTTTTTAGATCCAGACACTATTAGGATTTGCATTTCGCATCGTTGCCTCTGCGGTAGTGATGTCGACGAGCTAATACACCATGAACTTTCGTGCCAAAAGAGCGCCGGCCGCTTCTCGAGACACGCTGCTCTCAATGAAATAATTCGTCGGTCTCTTGCCACCGTCTACGTCCCGGCTCTGCTCGAGCCGACCGGTGTTAGTAGAGACGATGGCAAGAGACCAGACGGTATGTCCTTAGTTCCTTGGAAGACGGGTCGGGTGCTGGTGTGGGATGTATCTTGTGTAGACACATTGGCCCCATCTCATTTACAAGGAACATTAAATAGACCTGGAGCGGCGGCAGAAGCGGCGGAAATTCTTAAAATTAATAAATACAGATCTCTCGGCACCGAATTGTTTTATACCTTTCGGTGTCGAGACACTTGGTCCTTCCTTGGGGTCCTAAAGCTCTAGATTGTACAAAGAAATTTCAAAGAGATGAGTCGACGTCACCAGGGACCGAAGAGCCGGCAGCTTCCTCGCTCAACGCTTGAGCATCGCTATACAACGGGGAAATGCTGCCAGCATCTTCGGTACCATGCCGCGGGGCAGTTTTTAGATTTTGTTTAATTTTATGTATTTTTAAGTATTTTAATTATTTTAAAAGATGGACCGAAAAAAAAGATGGACTGCCTACAAAAAAGAGATGATATTCCATAAAAAACTTTACATGTTAAAAGATGCAAATCTCGCAACGCGCAGTTTCCTTATAAAACAAAAAAGTTTCGAGATGTAGTACCTAATGATAAACCAAGTCTGTTATTTTATTTTTAGTTACGCGCATAGTACACGTGGATTTAGGCGCAACCTGAAAAAAAAACATCATCATCACTTTGTTTCTTTTCCTATCAGAGTAACTGAAACACAAAGCAGTTAGCCCCCACGAGATTAACGTCCTCGTCGTCTGCCATGCTTGCACTGACTAGCATCACAGAAAAAGTAATAGTACAACTAACGTACAGAAGGACGACTGCTAACAAAAAACCGGGTCTGGAGCGCCGCAAGCCCCCAAATTGGCCATCTCTTTCTATCGCATGCAGCGCGCTCTTTCGGAGGCCACGCCCTAGCGCTAGGGCTGGCGCACATGACAAGATATTAAATCGTGCATCTAGTATTAGTACATAGGTTAGGTATAATAGTGTTATTAACAAAATGTATAGTTAGTTATAGTTATAATTTTTTTATTGAACAACAGTCGTCTACACAGATGCTACAACGTAATTTACTATTACCTACCTAAGTTGTCACATACTTTATCAGTCAATTTATGAATCAGCTAAATTCGAAATTAAGATACGCAGTCACACAACTGCATTATCTTGATATACTAGCCGTTGTCCGCGACTTCGTCCCGCGTACACAGAATCTGCGTACCCGATGATACAATACTGTACATACTTACATAGATTGTTATTACTCTTATAGAAAAATTTGGGTTGTCTTGAACTACCTCCATAACAAATTTCATCATTTTACTCTTTACCAAATTATGTTACTGTTGTTGTTACTACAACCCTCTGCTATACAATATTTTTTTGATAGAATTCAAATTTCATAGCATACGTACGCGGACGCGACGTACATTAAGAGAAAACGGGCGCACGTGCATTCGCTAGCAGTGCGCGGCAACCACTAATCATCACGCCACGGTGCGAAGCCGGCGGGTACTTGTGTCGAGCGCGAAGAAATCAAAGAGTGCGCCGCGCCTGGTAGCATGCCCGCGATCGTGTAAACTAAACGGGCATTTTCACTTAAACTTGTACCCCCTGGTTTTGACAGTGTCCCACTACTTCAATATTTTATTACTGCCAAATATATTTGTTTGTGAATATTCGAATGGCATCTATATAAACTATATTCCTTAAATTATAGATTTCATCCCTAAATTCAAGTGAATTATGCTAAATGATTAAATGATGATATTATGATTTTTTAAAGCCGCTCGGGTAGCACTTTTTGACGTGTCCCACCCCAATGCCGACTTTTTTAAAGTTGAATAATTAAAAAAGTACTGGGAAACATGAAGTCAATTGATGGCGTCCATAATCTACGTTAGTTTGCTCGTCACAGGAATGAATATCGTAATAAAATTAATAATATTTTATATTGAAAACTAAATTTATATAGTGGTACCGAAAACTGTTGCCACCTGACATGTCAGGTTTGTGACCGCCAAAACGGGTCCAGAAAACCCACCAATTCATTTTTTTATCATATAAATAGCAACATTGAATGTCACTTGACTAGTTAGCCACAGGTTTAAAAATCCCGCGTGCGCAGGAGTGGCGTGAAGCGAGGTTGGGTTAGTGGATTTTCCTCCGTCAACTTTTCGTCAGTCAGCTTTGTGATTGATTTCTAAACAATAGTAGCTTTATTGTGATATCTCTTTATTTTTATTAGAAAAAGGCGTTACATCAGAACTGTTTTTTATAAGATCTATTGAAAAATTGTGTAAAACTTTTGAGTAATATTTTTTTAATCAAAATAATCCAGTAAAACGTGACTTCAGTTTTGTGACCAGTCGTCCGGTCACGTATAGGCTGACCACCAAAGTCATATAACTGACCTCATTAAGATGGTTTTACATGGGAGTTTTTAACCAACTTGAAAAAAAGGAGGTTACCAATTCAATACGTATTTATTTTATTGGATAATCTATTTGGCCTTCCAAGCGAATACAAAAAATATTGTAAGGTTTATTCGAAACTATTTATCGAATTTTCACATATTTATTCTTTTTTTTGCCCTTTTACGGAAGTTATTGTTACCATTATTTGTATGTTGTTATTATTAAGTAATATAATATTCAAGTACGTAGTAATTTAGCAGGTAAGAGAAAAATTTTAATAATCAAAATAATTTTAAAACATAATACTAATTTTTATTTTATTATCTACTCAAAAGACGCCATATAAACCTAGGCTTATAATTTCAGCCCTGTCAGTTTTGTAACTGTCCCACTTTTTCAGCTGTTAAAATTTATTTTTATTATTTTATTCTTACACGTCCAAACTAATTTACCACTGTTGTGTCTGAGAAAACAAGTTTATCTAATAATATAAAAAATAATTCTCAAAAAATATTGATCGTTTAGAAAATATAGGGAAAATGAAGAGGGTCAGGGTACCCCAAGTCACAAAACTGAATTTGAAACTACTTAATAAGCGTTATGTCATTGCCTTTTCAATTAAATTTAGTGTTTTCCTGATAAAATTAATATTTAACTGCAATATGAATGTAAAACGGTATTAGTTACTTAAATACTTTACGCTGTGGAACATTGTTTATATAGTAACAAAACTGACAGGAATTGACTACCATGTCAGCTAAGTTCCTTCTTTATTTAAAAACTAAGGATATTTCAGGGGGACTGTGTTAAATTTCATAAATTTTAAGGTATACTCTTTATTCTGGCTAAAAAAAATCAAGAAATTAACTACTTTAAAAATAAAACCTGAATTTTCATCGTGGTACACTTTTGAGTGAAAATGCCCAAACACCCTGCTTTTAGTGCGTTTACACGGTCGGCGTTCAAAACGGCTGATGATTTGGCGGAGTATGTTCGCCAGAAGACCGGCTTCTCCCTGAGGGTGTTCCCGCTGCGTTCGCGCCATTACGTGCAGTGCACTTCAGCTCTTTTGTGGTGCGCGTGCCGCGGCCGCTGCTGGAGAACATCGAAAGTGCTGACTTCTGGCCGAAGGGTGTCGTGTTTCGACGGTTCCGGGGCAACCTACCGAATCCTACACCGGAGATGACGATGCAGCGGAGCCACGCCGTTTCGTCGCCTAAATATTAGGTCCTTACATATGAAATTGGCGTTTGGCGAACTGGCAACTTTGATTCAAAATATGTGGCGTTCGGCTAGGAATTCCAAATTCAAATTTATTTCAAATTTAAGACCATGTATTTCTGTGTTCGAATTACGAAATTTATTTGTTATCGCGTCATTTGTTTTTCTTTCACATCGTTCTGTTCACAATATGGAGAACTTAAAATATCGCTATATTTACGAATATGAGTTTCACCTCGGCACTAGTGCTGCAGAAACGGCTCGTAGGATTAACAATGCGTATGGGGAAGCTACTGCAAAAGAAAATACGGTACGTTATTGGTTCCAACGTTTCCGTTCTGGAAATTTTGACCTACAGAACAAGCCTCGTGGACGGCCGGAGACACAAGTTGATAACGAAGAATTAAAAGCAATTGTGGAAGCAGATCCATCGCAAACCACGTCAGAGTTAGCGGCAGGCTTCGGTGTGAGTAATAAAACCATTTTGATTCACTTGAAACAAATTGGAAAAGTGAAAAAACTTGAAAAATGGGTACCGCATGAATTGAGCGACGCAAACAAAGAAACACGCGTCGAGTGTTGCGTTTCACTTCTCAACCGGCACAATAATGAAGGCATTTTGAATCGTATCGTTACTTGTGATGAAAAATGGATCTTGTACGACAACCGGAAACGTTCTTCACAATGGTTGAACCCAGGTGAACCAGCCAAATTCTGCCCGAAACGAAAGTTGACTCAGAAAAAGGTACTGGTAAGTGTCTGGTGGACTAGTGCCGGTGTCATCCATTACAGTTTCTTAAGATCTGGGCAAACAATCACGGCTGATGTGTATTGTCAACAATTGCAAACGATGATGGAAAAGCTAGCCATTAAACAACCCAGACTGGTCAATCGATCTAGCCCACTGCTGCTTCAGGACAACGCTCGACCACATACGGCACGTTTGACGGCCGCAAAACTACGGGAGCTGCGACTGGAATGTCTTCGACACCCACCATACTCCCCGGACCTTGCTCCAACTGATTACCATTTTTTTCGGAATTTGGACAACTTCATGCAAGGAAAAAAATTCAATTCTCACGAGGCTGTCCAAACGGCCTTCAAAGATTTTATTGATTCTCGCTCACACACTTTTTTTAGTAAAGGAATCAATGAACTACCTTCGAGATGGCAAAAGTGCATAGATAGCCATGGTACATACTTTGACTAAATAAAAAAATAGTTTCATAAAAAAAAATCGTTTTCATTTCTGCCATATGAAACGCCAATTTCATATGTAAGGACCTAATAGTTTTATTTGGTTTCATGACGCATTGGTGTTAACTGTAAGGTCATGTTAAACTTTTATAAATAAACTAGCTTTTCCCCGCAACTTCGTATGCGCAGAAATATTAAAAAGTAAAATCCCGATTTTTCCCGTTCCCGTGGGAATTTTGCAAAATCCTTTCTTAGCGGATGCCTACGTCATAACATCTACCTGCATGCCAAATTTCAGCCCGATCCGTCCAGTGGTTTGGGCTGTGCGTTGATAGATCACTATGTCAGTCAGTCAGTCAGTCACCTTTGAGTTTTATTTATTTAGATAAATAAATAAATAATTGTCATTTATACTAAGATCATATTTTTTTTAATTTCAATATTTGGGAACATTTTACGTCCGACACCGATATCGGATCGGAGATAATGTGATAACGCTCTAAGCGAGAAGAGGTAAATAGAGTTCGGATAACGAATAGATCGGATACTGTGAAAATACCATTTTACGCCCGATACAATATTTGGGAACATTTTACGTCCGACACCGATATCGGATCGGAGATAATGTGATAACGCTCTAAGCGAGAAGAGGTAAATAGAGGTCGGATAACGAATAGATCGGATACTGTGAAAATACCATTTTACGCCCGATACTGAATCTGATCGGATAATGTGAAAACGATCTTAAACTGCTGAACCTATCCAAATGAAATTTGGTATGGATGGAGACAGTGCGAGAGGTGGGAAATAGGCTAAATACTTAAGTAATTCTTATCCGCCGGGACCAAACAAACGCATGGTTCGCGACGCAATTTAAGGGAACGCTATAAACGAATTCCACGCAGACGAAGTCGCTTGTAGAGGGCAGAGCAGAAGCTAGTCAACCATTATTACCTATATAGATGCACGGCACTGTCACCAGAAATGAGAATATCCGCAGTACAACTAGGGTCACCGACATAGCCCGAATAATTGCGAGCCTTAAGTGGCAGTGGGCGGGGCACATTGCTCGCAGGACTGATGGCCGATGGGGCCAGAAAGTTCTGGAGTGGCGTCCGCGAACCGGTAGACGAGCTGTCGGTAGGCCTCCAACAAGATGGAGTGACGACCTTGTAAAGCTCGCGGGAACGCGGTGGATGCGAGTGGCACAGGGCAGGTCTGTCTGAGTGGCGCGTTGGAGGAGGCCTATGTCCAGCAGTGGACGTCTTTCGGCTGAAATAATGATGATGGCGGTAGTGTACCAGGCCAAGTTCTAGTATGACGCGCACACGTGTAAGTAAATCACAGCATGTTGTTTGTTCTACATTCCAGTGACCGGCACAAAAGATGGCGGCAGCTAGGCAGGAGCTACCGCCAATGTTTATCCAACGCGGACCTTTATACGCGGAAAAAACTTGGTGTGGGCGCAACATCATATGCATCTGTGCTGGTGCCTTCATACTCTCATCTCTAGTTTCTACCGCCTGCGTAATCTATTATTTCATCGCATGGCGTTGAAATTGTATCTTCGATGTTGTAAGAGTAAATTATATAATTTGTGATTGTTTGTGTTTATTGCGTCATTCACATTCAGACCCTGCCGCTGCCCCTCGCGTTGCCGGAAATAATTTCCTGAATAACGCTGCAGCAGGATCTAGACGAGTGTGTGTTCACATACTGCCTTACTATTCACTTCGCTTTGAGTTTCGGCAATGGCAGACGCCGAAATAATGTCAGCGTACGCGCTGTGTATTTTTGCGATACATAATTATGTTCGATGTTTCAATCATTCTGGTGAATTTGAAAATTTTGTACGCATGTCTTTCTTCGATTTTGAATACTTATTGAACAAAGTTGCTCCTATTATCGCCAAACAAGATACTTTTCTCCTCTCACTGAGTACGAGCGATCGAGCAAAAGATGAGCACGCACTGCCGGTCCTTTGACTTCCGCACAAAAACTGCTCTTTTGGGGAGCGCCGGGCAGCGGTGTATGAGAAGTATCGTGTTTACATACTCGTCCTGCCCACTTCCCTGCTCACTTCGGCTGTGTGCATTGACCTATAATAAGTAATAACATATGGACCAACAGTGCCTAACAGAATATGTCAAAATATATGGAGCAAACTGACATTAGAAAATACGTTCCAATATGCGAATGCTAATAACGCCTCTTTGTAACGAAGGCCAAACCAAGGCTGGTTGTGAATCCTTACTTATAAGATCAATGGGTGTATGTAAATATGAATGTTTTGCATTACAACAAAACATGTATTATGTCTTGAATAAAACACACAGCGTAATGTGAAGAAGTCTATGGTTTCTTAATTAATTCTGTAAACATTCAATTAAAATAATGTCAATTAAGGTACCTATTACCTAGGCATTCTACAGCAACAAAACAAATGAAAATAGATTTAAATATAATAACTATAACAAAATCCTCAAAAAATGCTTGATTACTTCGAGAAAGTTAAGTAATAAAGCAGCTATAAATAAATCTAAAAATAAGGCTAAAGCTTGTTGGAACATAATAAAGAAAGATATGGGCATTCAAATAAATCTAGTACAATTGGAAAAAAATACACAACAACCAATTAATAGAATACCATGTGACATTGCTAACATTTACCTAATGTTTTTTTTTTATAAAGAATCAACAAAATGTAAAACACTCAAAAGTATATAATCATAGCCTAAAATAAAATATAATAATGATGCAAATACAATAATATGTTTCTCCTACCTCCTAACTGACCCTAATGAAGTTTCAAAAATAATTAAGTCTCTAAATAATACTCCATCGGTAGGTTATGACGACAGCGACCCAACTAATACCTATAATAAAATCAAGTAATGACATTAACTCCCCAATATTATCCCATATTATAAACATGTCGTTCCAACAGGGAAGATTCCCGCCAAGCTGAAAACGTAAAAACCTCCCGGAAAATTACAGGCCCATCACCCTGATACCTACCAGTCTTTTCAAAATTTTTAGAAAGAGCAATGTATTCACGACTTATGCGTTTTCAAATACGGAATACTATGTACCCAGCAATTTAGCTTTCAAAAAGGCAAATCGACTACTGAAGCTGAATTTCGGCCCATAAAAAAAATAGTAGATAACGTAGACAACAGGAAAAAGACAGTTACAATATTTTTCATATTTAGAATAATCAAAATTACAATGCAATAATTAATAAAGCTATTACTAACATAATTCAATGGTTACAATAACAATCTGCAAGTAAATGTAAAGAAAACGAAATATGTATGTATATACAATTTATTAATAAAGGAGGAAAGAAAGAGAAACTTAGGTACTCTTAATTACAATCAACAAACTTTAACGGAATGTAATAAAGCATTATTTTTAGGCTTTCTGCTAGATAAATATTGTAAAGTACATGGAAGCTACATTTAGATAGTTTGTTCGAAAATAAATAAATTTGCGTATGTGTTGTGGCGATTAACAAAAATAACCGACCAAAAAACGGCCCTCAAGGGAATTGTTCCCAGTTCTACAGATTTCTTTTACAGAATACCATGTCTACAGATTTCTATTTCTACACATTCCCAAGTGTACAGATTCCCAATTCTACATAATTTAAATTTTACAGAATATTGATTCTGCATATTCACAATTCCACAGATTCCCAATTCTACATAATTGGTATTCTACAAAATAATACAAGGAATGTAACTGGGTCGACGGGTCCCCGCTACGCGGGGCCCCTATTTCTAGGTAGTTTGCCCTTCGGGCGTATATAGATAACTAACGAACCTAACCTACATTCACACCTAACGGACTGAGTGGACCCTTACCGGTAAAATAGTAGTCAGATAAGAAACTGTGGAATAAAGAATATGTAGAATTGGGAACCTGTGTAATTGGTTATCTGTTAAATTGGGAACCTGTGTAATTGGTTATCTGTTAAATTGGGAACCTGTGTAATTGGTTATCTGTTAAATTGGGAATCCGTAGATTAGAGAATCTGTAGGATTGGGAATCTGTAGTCATGAGCCCCAGTCCCTCAAGGCATATCATGGATACGTGGCCTCGAACCTCCGCTATGGAATCCTGCTCCGGGGAAATTCTGTTAATACAAATCGAAATTACTAACAGTGCATTGTATTTAGATTTATGACGATTGTACATTTGTTAAATCGCAGCCGGAAATGTTTAAAAAGATGCATGATGTAGTGACGTTTAACACTAGATATCCTGAATTAAAGACTTGTGATTCCTAAAATGCGTACAGCTTTTAAAAAGAAGAATAGTTATGTAATGTGTATTTTATTGTATAACGAATAGCCAGAACACATTAAACAGTTCCCACTTAAACTATTTATAGGATCAAGCTGCTAACCTGGCTATATGAAAAATGCTTTTACATCACCCTTGGCCATAAAGTGCGATTTTCTGCCCGCTACGCGGAGAGAAAATCTCACTTCTTGGCCGAGGCAAGACGTAAAACTTTTGACAAACCACGGGCGGTAATTCGTAAAGCCCCAGACCGCATATTTATGGCCCTCACCTTCGGTTCGGGCCACAGAAACCTGCGATCTGGGACATTTACGAATTCACCACCCTAGGTCTGTAATGTACTATTAGACTATTACTCTGTCAAAGAATACGAGTACTTGGACCATAAATACGAGGGGCGTTCAAAATATTCTCGGTATTGATATCTTATAACCTCTTTTTGAATTTGTTTTGTTACTGGCTGGTAAGGTTCATTCTTTGACATTAAAAAAAAGTATAATTCAAACCGAGATGTTCTTTTGTTTTTCTGAAATTTCTGAACAAACACGAACACAATGAGTGAATTAACAATGTTAACGAAATTAGAACATCGTTCCGTAATAAAATTCTTGACGAAACAGGGTAAAAACCAAAAAACCATAAAAGAGGAAATGGATTGTGTTTATCGTGAGTCTGCTCCTTCTTTATCTACAATTCAAAAGTGGTCAAGCGAATTCAAACGTGGCAGGGAGAGTATTGAAGATGACCCTAGACCTGGCCGGCCTGTAGTAGCTACTTCACAAGAAAATATTGATCAGGTGGAAAACCTTATATTGGAAGATGGTCGAGTGAAGATAAAATCAATAGCTCAAGTAACCAATCTTTCTATTGGTACCGTACATAACATTATCCATGACCATCTTAATATGTCAAAGGTCAGTGCAAGATGGGTTCCGCGAATGCTGACTCGACTTCAAAAAGATGTGCGTGCAGCTTGCTGTTCCGATTTTATTGACCTGTGTGGTGAAAATCCTGATGAGGTGCTGCAAAAGATAGTTACTGGAGATGAAACCTGGGTTCATCATTATGACCCAGAGAGTAAACAGGAGTCCATGCAGTGGCACATTAAGGGTTCAGCTCATCCCAAGAAGTTCAAGGTCGTCCCTTCCGCTGGCAAGGTCATGGCAACAATATTTTGGGATTGTGAAGGAGTATTGTTGATCGATTATAAAGAAAAAGGTGTAAATATCACGGGACAGTACTACGCGAATATTCTACATCAATTAAGGGACGCAATAAAAGAAAAAAGGCGAGGAAAGTTGTCTAAAGGTATTCTGCTTCTGCATGACAACGCCCCTGTCCATACTGCTCATATTGCCAAGGCAGCTATTGCTGAATGTGGGTTCGGAACTATAACTCATCCACCGTATAGTCCGGACTTAGCCCCCAGCGACTTCTTTTTGTTCCCCAATCTCAAAAAGGATCTGCGTGGAAATCGATTTTTTGACGATGAGGCGTTGAAGGCGGCAGTAGAGGAGCACTTTTATACCAAGGATAAAAAATATTTTTATGAGGGATTAAAAAAAATAATTGATCGATCTTTTAAGTGTATTAACATAGGGGGGGAGTATATTGAAAAATAAAAAATATCAAACTGTTCATACTTGTTTGTTTTCATTCCAATACCGAGAATATTTTGAACGCCCCTCGTAGCATGTTAAATGATAAGACAAAATATTTGCATGACTTAGTTAAGTCTAAATGTACCTACTAAAAGAAAATGTTAAGTACATTATCATCTTATATGTATATATTACATTTATGGCAAATATATATATTTCATTTCATTTCAAGTTTGGTATCATTTTCAACTAAATCAAGGATTTTGAAAAGAGACGAAAATAAATTCAAATATTCTTACACTTTAATTAATTGTAATAAAAAAAAATATATAATATAGGTGCCTAATTAGAATCAAATGAAACGTGTTTCAGCATTTTTAGAAATTTCGTCTTTAAGGGAGTGAAATAGGGGATGAAAGTTTGTATGGATGAACCTTCATCATTTTGAAGTTAAACGAAACGATCGAAATGTTGTGATTTAAATGACCGATTACAAAAAATGAAATACATGTTTTAGCATTTTTAGAAATTTCACCTTTACGGGGATGAAATTAGGGGATGGAAGTTTGTATGAATAAACTAAAATCTTTGAAGTGACCGTCGGGGTCCTTGCACCACGTCCTACCACCAGCAAAAAAGCATTCGCTAAAATCTCGATTTGCATTAAGGTCAACCGGGGTAAAGGCGTCTTTGGGAAAATGCGTTTAAAAGAGATTTTTTATAAAACTACGTGAGATGCAACAGCTCCCGCCCTCTAGTTACAAACGCTCGAACTACTTGCAGTACATCAAATGACATAGATGACGTTTTGATGCCACGTGTTTGACATATCGGCCTTTTTGAAATTCATTGTGGCAGCCGACCAACACGTTGCGCAAGGTAAGTAACAAAATCCGTCTACATCATGGTTTTTCTTAATGTTATTGCCAATGTTTTGTGATAAACGCGACCATTATTAGTTACGTGACATGTACGAATTAAAATTTCTTCGGAAACTGCTTTATTTTTAGAAATATCTCCCAGTGAATTATGAGATTATTATTTTTTCAACTTGGCTAAATGCGTCAGTACCTATGGGCTAATTGCGTCTATGTAACGCATTTGCCCCGATTTCAGTGCTCGAAAACCTTTTTCTGATAAGTATCTATGTATTTAGAACATTTAAAAAAATTGATCGTGTGCTTACCCGACTACACGATGCAAGGGACCCAAGTAGCAATCAAGTGTCTTAAAAAGGAATTATAGATATCTTTAAGAAAATTTTACTAATTCTATCAGTTGTCTTGACTAAAACTATTATGTCCCTCAAGATATCTTGAAGATATCTCCAAGACTGAGTTAAGACAAAGTGGGCACAGTATTTAAGTCAATTTTAAGAAAGAGTTAATACTACTCTTTAGACAGACTTTAACCCTACTTAAGACTGAGGGCTTAACAGATCTCTTAACTTCGATTTCAAGATATCTTTAAGGTTGACTTAATACCAAAAAATAAGCTTAAAGATATCTTTAATACTTACTTAATACTATTAACACCGAGTTGTACTAATTCGATCATCTCTTAACAAAGAAAATTTTAAAACTTTTTTTACTTATGGAATTGTTATTTTAGAAAACATGGCGAATTCTTTTACTTAAAAGAGAATTCATTGTAGGTTTATCGAAATGGCGATTAACTAACTATTTTTTACGTTTATAAAATACCGTTTTATGTCCCTATTGGTACTTGAAAACTATAACGCATGATTGTTTATCGTGTAAAATTGATCGAAAGTGCTATAAAACAGACGGGCTTACAAAATACTGGAAAATAAGCACTAAATATTTGGAATATTTTGTTGCTAAATGAAAATTTTACTTACATACAGCGCAGAATACTACTTTTCCGTATACGTTGGAGATATAACACAAACACTAACACAACACTAACATGTTAAAACAAAAATCTAACTTCAATGTACTTTATTTTTTATGATTTAGCGTCGGAATTTTTCAATATTTTTTCTAACTTAAAGTGCAAAATGGCGTTAAGTCTTACTATTCTTAACGAAGTATGACTTTAGACAATACTGATTTTGTAAGGTTACTTTAGATAAAGTATAGACAAATTGCATTTGGAGTAGTACCGGTTTAGAGAAATGATACTTAACTTATACTAAAAACCGAATTAGTGTAGGTCTAGTTAATTCTTAATGGACTTTAAATAATCTTTACTTTGATTTAGTTTATACAATTTACCGTCAAATTTACGGTATTGTTTATGCAAGAAGAACCATCCCACCAAAAACATTTTCATGTAATGTCATGCCAAAGCGAGTACCTACTAATACGAGTATACTACATTGCTTGCGCTGCGAAGAAGTTATATAAGATCTCATGGGGAGCCAAGCTGTGTCGTTCAAAATGTAAAATGTAGGGCCAGGCCGTTTAGTGACAGTGACGCAAACACTCATAGCGGTTTATCTACAGAAAGCTAACCAGGCGTGAATTTTGTGCTTAAAATTGAGTAACGAAACGACCAAGCCCCACATTTTGACTTTTTGAACGACACGCTTGTTCTCAATGATATCTTTAAAATTTTGTACAGTGCAAGCAATATTTAGGCAGTAAGTATCTAAGAGGCAACACATTACCTACGTAGCATTTTAGATAGGTAAAATGTTTTTCATGGGATGTCTGGGGGCACGCTAGTGCTCCCGCCAAGACGAGCCAACAGAAGCGCTGGGCACACCTCAAAGCCTTTAATCGTATTTTCATAGGTACCTTTAAAGATTCGTCATGGATAGTGCTAGAAAGTCGAAATGTTGAGTAGTTATATTATGACTATAGAGTATCTTTATTATACATAGTTTCAAACGCATGGCTATAATCGTTTAGTGTTTTTAGGGTTCCGAAGTCCACTAGGAACCCTTATAGTTTCGCCATGTCCGTCCGTCCGTCTGTCCGCACTATCGCTCGGAGATGCTTGGTTCTAGAAAGCTGTAATTTGGCATGAATATACATATTAGTTACGGTGACAAAGTGGTACTATAAAATTTTGAAATATATTTTTTTATAGGAAAGTGCTATTTTTTGTTAGAGTCACGTGTCCCCCCCCCCCCCCCCCCTGTCAGCTAAATGGTGGTATTTGGATGGCTGAAAAAAATCACGGTTGTGGCGTATATAACGTAGTTGAAAGGAAAACTATCACAGCTAAGTAGGCTGTACAAATTTACGAGTCATTAGTCGACTTATGAAATGATTAAAAAACCAATGATTTTTCTCGAGCGGCAGGGGCGTCGGGCGGGCACGTCATACCACAGGCTAGCTAGATGCTAATAAGTCTTAGAAAGGTACTGTGGGCATCGTCAACTTCGGAACACTATAATTTGCGCGTGGCCCGACACGCACTTGGCCGGTTTTTTTTATATATTTTGCCAATTAGCTGATGAGAAGATGTTTTAAAGAAAAGAAAGTAAAATTTTGTTTCTTTGTCCTTTCTTTATGACAAAATGGCTGGCACGATTATGATGAAATTCGGTATGGAGATAGTTTTATATAGTTTGAGAACCGGGAAATAACACTTTTTTTATCCCGATATTTCCACGGGAACGGGTTTTTCACGGGTCAAATGAGTTTTTCAATACTTTTAATATAACTAACCGTCTATTATGTGTAGGTAATCATCGGAAACGCAAATTCTACGTCTGCGCGGGACGAAGTCGCACGCATCGGCTAGTTTTAGATATTAATAAAATCTAAAGTTTTACTAGTTATACATCTATATTGAAAATGCAAATGAAAATATTTATTCAGCAAATAGGCCACATCTGGGCACTTTTACACGTCACTTTTAAATGAATTTAACAGAAATGAATTTACCAGCGCTTCCTAGACCCATTGCTTGAGAAGAAGCGCCGCAACAAACTCAGCAGGCCTTTTTTCAAAATTTAAACATATAGATTTACATTAAATTTACGTTAATATGTATAAAAATACATATATAGGTACATACTAAAAGCACATTTAAGGGATGTATAGTCCCTAACTTAAACTTAAATCTAAGATCTTAGAGATGGTCTTATATTAGGTACAAATTAATGAAAATATTAATTAAAGTACTTATCTAAATATGTATACTAAAAATAATAATAAAAATCGCAAATGTTTAGAGATTGTATACGTCTCGTCAGAAAAAAAAAACTAAGTACCTGATACAAATAAATGGAATTAAAAAGATAAATTTCAAGATAACGATAAAAATAGATATATAACAGCAGATCTATATAATAATAATAACTAAACAATAATAATCATATTAATATTATGAATGCGAAAGTAACTCTGTCTGTCTTTCTGTATGTCTGTTACCTTTTCACGCTTCAACCGCTGGACCGATTAGGATGAAACTTGGTATGGAGATAGTTGGAGTCCCGGGAAAGGACATAGGCTACTTTTTATCCTATTTTTATTTTTATTTATGGATTCAATCACTTATTCAGCTAATTGGCCAAACACAAAAAAAATATCTTTATCTCCATACAAAAAAAAATATATATTCTAGCAATTGCCAGACCGAATCTACGAAAATACGACAAAACGTTTTAAGACAAGGTAGATATAATGCCCTACGCTTCCGCTGACTCGTCTTGGCAGGGGCACTGCCGTGCCCCCAGATCGTAAATTGCCGTGCAATCAGAATCACTGCTGTCCGCTACTTCCATTTCCAAATTTGACGCTTTAAGTATCCTCTTCTGTCTCGTGATCTATTTTTAATAGCTACTGGGTAATAGACACTGAAATCTCACTCCAAGATGTCGCACTGTTAACATATTTAAAGCACTGATCACTTGCACCGCACACAATTTGAGGTTAATCTAAATATATAAAACTCAAAGGTGACTGACTGACTGACTGACATAGTGATCTAACAACGCACAGCCCAAACAACTGGTGGGATCGGGCTGAAATTTGGCATGCAGGTAGATGTTATGACGTAGGCATAAGCTAAGAAAGGAGTTTGCGAAATTTCCACGGGAACGGGAAAAAACGGGATTTTTCATTTTAATATTTCTGCGCATACGAAGTTGCGGGGAAAAGCTAGTTTTCTATATTTCGCAACACGCCCAATGATGAAAACCAAATTTTTTGAAGTAGTTTTTTTTTAATTTCATCCATTTTTCACTTGGTTTATTTTGTCGAAAAGCGTCCCGTTAAGCTTATTTTTACTTAAAGCTTATTAAATTTAGGGATAAAAGAATAAAATATTCTTCACAAAAGCAATTTCTAGAACTTATAGTGTTACGATCATCTAAGTGTGTCTACAGATTCAATTTTTACTTAGCAATTCTAAACTGATACTTTGATTATACCATTGAGTCTTTAGTGAGTCTTGAAATAATCTGAGTAGAGTAAAAGAATCATTTTTAGACTTAAGTGTGGACGCACTTAATACTAAATGGTTTTTAAAATACTTAACTAGGATTTAGGTATTCTTAACTTGCTAAAGTAGCGGTAGCTTAAAACTATTTAGTTTTAAAGACTAAAATGACTTAACGGAGTCTTTTTTTTATTAGCTAATTCTGATTTAAGACAAAGTTAAGATATGTAAGATTTAATCACTATTCTTGTTTGCTACTTGGGGAGCGTAATGTGTTTTTCAGCTATGTACATATGATTAATAAAGAGTCAAATTAGTTTTTGTTTTTTATTTCTTTAGATCTGATACAGTATTCGCCTGCTTAAAAAAACGAATCATAACGTATATTTTCAAGTACGCTGGTTTAAGTAACTAATAACAGATAGCGCGTTTGAGCAACTAATCAAATGTCATCTTTCATTACTACCCGATTACCTACTAAAAGAATGGACCGCGCTGGAATGTTATTCCCTTCACGGCAGGTCGAAACTTATATCAAACGGGTTGTAAATCACAACAAGCTGAAGGTATACTATGGTTAGTTACAACTACCTACAATACATTTTTACAACCCGTTTACTATAAGTTTGGACCTGGTATGAGAGGAGTCACATTTCTGTTCCAGTCTTTTAGTAACCAGGTAGTAGTAGATACTAGATTCTCTCCTGCTACTTCAATCCCATAAAACTCTTTAAGATGCGTTATCACATGGATGCGATGCATTCCCGCTTGGATACTTACCTACTAATAGTCTCAAAATAAGTATTGATAATCTTTATCAAAAATAGTTTGCAACTTCTGGAATCAGCCTGGGAAAATGCGTCTATAAAATTACAGACGCATTTTGCACAAATTTACACATTTCTATCTCAGTTCATTATTTCTGGTTTTTTGTCCCTCGCAATATTAGTACATTATACCAGGAATAATTGCGAATACGCGCCAAGAAGTTTTTTTTTAATACTACGCGTTCATTAATTACTTCGAAAAGACGCATTTTCCCCATTTGGGGAAAATGCAACTAAAATTCCCATTTTTTAAAAAAAGGGACCCAGCTCTCTGGAATATAATGTATCATAGAAGTTAACTAGTGAATTATGTTACTAAAGAAATGCATGAAATACAGAATGTATGAGTATTTCGATATGTTTAATATCTTTTTCGTTATTTGAGGTTAAAAAAAACGTCATAAAATCCTGACGCCTTTACCCCGGTTGACCTTAAATTAAATTTTTACGCGTACGAATTCGCGGGCAAAAAGCTAGTCTTCTAATATACAAAATTCTCGTGTCACAGTGTTTGTAACCAAACTCCTCCGAAACGGCTCGACCGATTCTTATGAAATTTGGTGTGAATGTTCAGTAGGTCTGAGAAATAGGACGTAAGCTATTTTTCATACAAACAAATTATAATTCTAAGGCGGTACGAAGTCTTCAGGGTTAGCTGTATTATATATATAATAAGTCTGTAGAGGAGTCGCGTCTGAAACTTGAAAATAAGATGAACAATACTGAACACAAAATAACGATTTTTATCAAAATTGTCTGTATGTATGTCCGGATTTAACTCGAAACTCTTTTTATCCCGAATAAACGCATAGTTCCCGCGGGAACGCTATTTCCGAATTCCACGCGGACAAAATCGCGAGCAGAAGCTAGTTTTTAGGGTTCCGTACCCAAAGGGTGAAAAACGGAACCCTATTAATATGCCTCCGATGTCCGTCCGTCCGTCCGTCTGTCTGTCACAGGGCTCTATCTCTTCAACCAATTCCAATTCATATGAAAACGATATCACTCTTGACCTAGTAGCTTAACTGTAAAATATGACATCTAAAATAAGAGTGGCTCCACTTCTTAAATCTATCCTTGGGTCCTAAGGACCAATTCTGCCAAAGGAAATCTTTGGTTCACAAAACGCCGTATTTGACCTCTTGCAACCGCCGCTATACATAGAGTCACGTATTATATTTTTTTAATAACTGGAAAATCGATGGAAACAAATGCACCGGCATCTGCGAGCCCCACACGAAATCCAAATGATTCCACAGTGTCGGCTTCATTATCTCAAAGTGGACGACATTCGGTAAAACCGCTTTTAAATCCCGCACGTCCTTCAGTCTGACCAGTCGGTCGTTCCTGCCGGCGAACAGCGCCGTGGGCATTGTCACTGCCTTCAAATTATAATCCGGGGGCGTCGCTCTACCGTATCTCTCCATATTCTTTTCAGAACCATAGTCGAATAGACTGAACCGCTTCCGCAGAAGCACTTGATCGTAATGAAGCAAACCTTTCCGGGAAATCGCCGCCGGATAGTGTCCTACCATGATTCTCGAAAACTCCGGATCTATACCGGAGGGATTGGGCCCAACGAACGGGAAAAAGAACCCGTGTATACAAAGAAAGTAGCTCGTTAATCCTTGTGTGCATGCGAGTTTGATGAAGTTCGTTGGCAGCTTCCCGTTCGTGAAGAAGTAATGAACACTTTTCGGCATTACAGCGTTTAATATAGGCCCCAACTGAGCAGACCCAGCTATAGGATTTACTGCGTACTTGTAAAAGGCTCCAGGCGCCAACTCTATGCCTATTGTGATTTTTGCGTTGTATTCTGGTCGCATGGATGTCAGGACGAATTGTGCAGTCGACCCCTGCGAGTGCCCGATGACTGCTACGCTGCGTCGGCCAGTTTTGTTGCAAACAAAATCTATCATAGCTGCCAGGTCATAATACCCGATCTCGTGGAAGCTGTAGTCCCAGTACTCACTATCAATGTCGGGGTCTAACTTGACGTGACGACGTGCGTACTTGTTCCCTCGAGTGTTGCCCGTCCAAACTTCGTGGCCCTCCTCTGCCAGGGTGATCGCCAAGGACTGTCGACCTCTCAAAATGAATGTGTCACCAGTGTCACCTTGGCCGTGGATGAGCAGAACAGGAGGCTTTGTTCCTGGGTGACGGAATATGGTGAGGATGTAGCCATCTTCGGTTATGACGTCGTACTCGTCGGCAGGGTGGCCATATTTGGTCGACAGTCCCGTGTAGTTCAAAAGTCCGTCTTCGGGTAGTTTGATCGAGAGCTCTGCCAGCATTGACTGTAGGCTGGGTTCGCAGTTGCTGAGGGAACATAGTAATAAACACACTAAAAACTTATTTGGAGCAAAGAAACGATGCGCCATTTTTATGCTGTACCCGCTTCAGCGGCGACGCGAGTCACTGCATACGAAAATCTTTTAAAATCGAGTAGGCACTCTATGCCCTTATGTAGGTTTGGAACTCCAGTTCAAATATCGACGCTGGAAAACGATCTTGTCGTAACTCGAAAAAGCCAACTTTACACCAGAGCCAAAAGACTGTTTCAAAAAATCATAACTCGAGAATTTGAAAAGTTAGAGAGCCAAAATTTTTATATGTTATGTCTAAATGGATTATACATGAAAGAGCATCGATATCATTTCTCTCTGAATAGTGCATCATAGGTTTAGTACCAGTTACAGCATTTCGTTCATCAAATTTTGAACGGCAATTTTGTTGTAACTCATACTGGAATCAACATGTTGGTGCCAGGTGCGGTTAATTTGTTGTATCTAAAGTAGTTTTTAAATATAGTCAGAAAAAAACGGCGTAAGTATTTATGAACGTTAACAAAACATCGTAGGAAAACGAGACCTAGACCAAAAATCGGTCATTTTTATTTAGGTATTTATAGGTAAAAAAAAACACATTTTTCGAGTTACGACAAGATCGCTTTCCAGCGTCGATATATTATGTATAATATTAGTTATTTTCGAATAACGTCAAGGTAACAAAAAATAACCCCAGTTTGAACCTTTTAAACTCATTAAATCGGCAGCAGTGACATGGCGTGTTTCTTGTCATAGTTCAAAGTTGAGGTAAATCATTTAAATATATTTTTTGTACTCGTCAATTGAAATATGTGTATTAAGATTTCATAGAGAATACTGCAATGTCACTCTTTTCATCGTTAAATAGTCATACTTCCGAAACAACCGAAATAAGTTATTTCGATTCGCTCTAGACGATCGAAATACTTTTTCACGTTTCGGCATGGCCATCTAGATGCACGTCGTGACCAACTAGATTACAGGCCCTACCACGAAGAGCAAAATTCAAACGACATTTATTTTTCTTATATACTCGTACTAATGAGTTAAATTATTAATTTTAATGGACTCGTACAAAAAGTATTGTTCACAATAGTGCCATAATCAAGCTTTTCAATCTCGTACCTTACTTAGGCCACTCAGCAAGCTTCGTGGCCTAAACACGGTACTCGACTGAAAAGCTCTCTATTATGTCACGATTGCGAAAAATACTATTCACATAATCCAATACGTAATACATCCAATAAATATTTCATCATCATCATCATCATCATCATCATCATCATCATCATCATCATCATCATTTCAGCCGAAAGACGTCCACTGCTGGACATAGGCCTCCCCCAAGGCTCGCCACTCAGACCGGTCCTGTGCTACTTGCTTCCACCGGTTTCCCGCGACCTTCACGAGGTCGTCGCTCCATCTTGTTGGAGGCCTACCGACAGCTCGTCTCCCGGTTCGCGGACGCCACTCGAGAACTTTCCGGCCCCATCGGCCATCAGTCCTGCGAGCAATGTGCCCCGCCCACTGCCACTTAAGGTTCGCAATTCTTCGGGCTATCTCGGTGACCCCAGTTTGCTGCGGATATCCTCATTTCTGATTCTATCACGCAGAGAAACCCCGAGCATAGCCCTTTCCATTGCCCTCTGAGTGGCTTTGAGCCTTCTTATGAGACCCATCGTGAGCACCCACGTCTCGGAACCATAAGTCATCACTGGCAACACACACTGGTCGAAGACTTTCGACTTAAGACACTGCGGTAATTTGAACGAAAAGACACTGCGAAGCTTCCCGAACGCTGCCCAACCGAGCCGGATTCGACGATTGACCTCTTTCTCGAAGTTGGACCTACCGAACTGGACTGTTTGTCCCAGGTATACATAATGGTCGACAGCTTCGAGCGCAGAGCCTACGATGATTACGGGAGTTGGCACAACATGGACATTAGACATAATTTTCGTCTTGTCCATGTTCATTTTAAGACCAACTCGATCGGAAACTCTGCTGAGGTCAGTGAGCATAGTACTGAGTTCTTCCATGGTCTCAGCCATGACTACAATGTCGTCAGCAAATCGAAGGTGAGAGATGTACTCGCGACCTTTCCAGTCCAGCACCTTAAAAGCATCCTCCAATGCAGCGGTGAAATATGACCTTAAACCAACTTAACTGTAACTTAAGCAAGTAACACATCAAAGCTGTATATCGGCCGACTTACAGCATTTATGTATCATTTAAGCATTTTGAGCAAGTTCTATAGGAGCATTACAAACGATTATACGGCTACTAGAAGGCTGATTCGGGCACAAATTATACTGCTTTAGATCCTAAATGGGTTCACAGGTGCATTACAGGCGCATTATATTAGCATTATTATGGTGTCGGTCTATGGCATCCCACTGAGCCTTTCAAAAGGCTTATTGATGCCGCCAGCAGAAGAAGTACTCACACATGAACAATTATTACCAGAAATCATAGAGAAGACTTTTGATGAACCATTGTAATGCCATAGTCTATAAAGTAGTTCTATATGGTTTTACCGGTATGCCAGTAGACTTGACGTGGACTGAAATAGTGCCGATTTACAGCGCATTTAATGATTCAAGTTTATACCATTAAGCAGCATGAGGCATTATCGTATTACTTTAAAATGCTATTGTAGACCTTAAGGCACTAAAAACAGCCGAAAGCTGTATAGCGGATTTACGTGGCATTATAATGGTTTATGTTAAAGCTATTAAACATCATTAAGCATTTATATACTTCTTAAAATGCTATTGTAGAACCTAAAGCCCTTAAAACAGCTAGAAGCTGTATAACGAATTTGCGCGGCATTATAATGGATCATGTTTATGCTATTAAACAGCGTTAAGCATTTATTTAATACCTTGATATGCTATTGTAGATCCAAATGCACTAAAAATAGCTGATAGCTATACAGCTACGATGTGGCTTGCTGGACTAAGGGTAATTTGATTTAAGTACAGTTAACGAATTCCGTCGTTAAATATGGCCGCCGAGCTGTCATTCCATACAAAAACGTCATTTTGTTCCATAGTAAAATATTTAACGTTAACGTTAACTTTAACGAACGGTTTGAATCAACCGGCCCTAAAACTAAAGACTTTAGAAAAGCATTTCGATATGCCACTATCCAACCGTTATACAGTGTAAGCATCGTGGTGGTATTGAAATGCCAATATAAAGCGTGGAGATGCTCAGTGAACTTATATAAGATTTTATACGGACCTTTAAGCTCTACATGAGTTTACTATTGATTTGTTGTATTAAATGCTTACAGTGTTACTTGGGAATCGGAATAGCGGTATCTTTGGCAAAGATGGCATTTTGTTAAGTTTTTGCGGCGCCCAGCCTACGGAACCCTATGTACTTAAATGAACCTCCAAATATCAACCTTTTTTATGACAGGCTGTGGCACAGAAAACGGTAATAATTATGTTAATCAACTGAATCCAACTGAAACTAAAATGTACCTAAACATGTAGTGTAGGTATAAGTTGTAAATTCCCATATTGAAATAAAATTGGTACTTAGGTACATATAAATCTAAAACCACGATCATTGTTTGGAAATGATTTTATGACCTACGAGTTCGTGACGTGTTGAAACTATAAATAAATTGCGCTGTTATGTTTACTGTTTAGAAATGACCCTGGCCTAGAGACCTTGTGGATGACTGGGGTTGGTGGCGTGGCGTACACGCAGGTATTTCCAATTAAATGCACACTTATTTTATTACAAATTCGGCGACTTAAAAATAAAATAATTGAATGAGAAATAAAATTTAAAACTAGAACTAAAAATAACTATAGAAAAAACACCCCTTCCAAAATTTCATTTTGCGGCATGGTGCCCATAACGCTGGCGGCGTGGGGCTTTACGAATTACCGCCCGTGCGTGGTTTGTCAAAAGTTTTACATCTTGCCTTGGCCAAGAAGTGAGATTTTCTCTCCGCGTAGCGGGCAGAAAATCCCACTTTACGGCCAAGGGTGATGTAAAGAAAATTAAGATTGTATTCGTGTATTAGAAAGTGGTTTCTGTTCAGGGTCCGAAGATCTTCAGTGGCGATTGGTGGCGTGGGCAGCAGAAAGGAAACAACTTTAGACGCTTCAACAAATATATTGCAATTAATATACGTTAAACGCTGTGACATAAAGGAACACTGTTCGTTCGTTGGTCGGCACACAAAGCTATTAATCTAAATATATAAAAGAAGAAACTGACCGACTGACATATCAACGCAGAGCCGAAACTACTGGTCGTAGAGAGCTGACATTTGGCATGCAGGTTCCTTGGGGAGCGTAGGGGAGCACTAAGAAAGGATTTCCCGAAATTCCCACGGGAACGGGAAAAAAAGGGATTTTTACATTTTAATGTTTAGGCGCGTACGAAGTCGCGGGAAACATCGTAGAGATCTGAAATTTGGCATGCAGGTTCCTTGGGGAGCGTAGGGGAGCACTAAGAAAGGACTTTCCGAAATTCCCACGGGAACGGGAAAAATGTTTTTTTTTACATTTTAAGGCGCGTACGTTACGTAGTTAATATTATAATAAATCTATGAGGACACACAATTAATGCAGCCATGTACGAGCACGAGATCAGAGAGAAGGAAGGACGTTACATACATAGACAACCGGAAGCATTCAGTAATGTTGCCCGGACAAAGATTAAAAATGGTTGCCCGATGCAACTTGAAGTACTTATTATAAAGCATATACACACCATGTGAGATAAAACATTTATCTCAACAGTTTCAAAGTCAAATATCTCGTAAAGTTTGAGGAATTTTCCTGTAGAGATTAAGATGTAATGAATGTAGATTTATAACGGACTCTATTCGATTTCATCGAAAAACGGATATGGTTGGAATTCGAGAAAATCCGCCCGCGCGTGTTGATGTGTCCAAAGCATACATGGGTGGAGGGCCCGGAGATCGATGCTTGGAGAGAATGGAATATTGGATAAGCGATCTCGCCGGACATGTGGGGTGAGCATGATCCAGGCATACTGGAATAGAGATTTCAGTTAAAAGGTATACTAAATATTAACCCCCTAGAAAAGTGGGAGGGGTTATTATAATAAATTGAATTCGTGCAAAATTTGATTAAATGAAACGGTGAATTAGATCGGTTGAAGCTAGTTTGAGGTACATGGATTATCACCAAAAGGTAATAATTAAAGTGAGTTGGGAAAATCAAATAATTAAATAATTGTATTTAATTCGAACTGTTGAGCACGCGCGGCAACAGAGCAGGATGGGGGAACATTCTTGGAGGGTTTGGTGGAGTAAGAAATGGAGTTTGTATTTTAAATGAATAATGGGATACTCTGATTGTGGATCATGATTTCTTATGTTTGTGTGTTTGGAGTAACAGAGTGAACAGGATGATAACCGAAATAGTTGGTTTGACGCATCGCTCAAATGTTGGTCAGACGTTTGGATCTTGACTGTGATTGTGTATGAATGAACGACACATTAAGTGATGAGGTTGGGAGTAGAACGAATTACAGCTATTCACTTATGTGTTAGTTTGAGACTAGCAGGGAGTCGAATGCATTACAGCTATTCATTATGTGTTAGCTTGAGACGAGATGAGAGTCATACGCATTACGGCTAGGATTTCTTATGTTTGCAGTGTTTGGAATAGCAGAGTGAACAGGATGATAACCGAACAATAGTAGGTTTGACGCATCGCTCAAATGTTGATCAGAGACACAATGACGTTTGAATCTTGGCAGTGATTGTGTATGAACGACACAAGAAGATACTAGAGGGGAGTCGAACGCATTACAGCTATTCACTTATGTGTTAGCTTGAGACGAGATGGGAGTCGAACGCAATACAGCTTTTCTCTTACGAGTAAGCTAAAGACGAGAAAGGGAGTCGAACGCAATACACCTTTCACGTATGTGTCAGCTACTTGGAATGTTGGGAAACCGGCACTTTGTCATGATAATAATACTATTTATTTAACATTTCTTTTTCAGCTATTCTTCTTCAGCGCAGCACCATACATATTTTCTTCATTAAAATCATCCAATAAATCCAAAATCTCAAAGGATGTCCCAACTGATGACCTAGGTTCAAAATTCAAAAATTTGTTTTCGATTATTTACTTAGGGACAGCTCCGGATCGTGTCGTGTCCGTTTGTTGGCAGTGGGTACTAAAGAGGCTGGCTCCTGGCTACATGCCTATCCCTCTCCCAACACGGGGATTTTTTTAGATCCAGACACTCTGAGGGTTGCAGTATGTCTGCGACTTGGGATAAGGGTTTGCATTCCGCATCGTTGCCTCTGCGGTAGTGACGTCGACGAGCTATAGGACACCATGGACTTTCGTGCCAAAAGAGCGCCGGCCGCTTCTCGAGACACGCTGCTCTCAATGACATAATTCGTCGGTCTCTTGCCACCTTCGACGTCCCAGCTCTGCTCGAGCCGACCGGTATAGTAGAGACGATGGCAAGAGACCAGACGGTATGTCCTTAGTTCCTTGGCAGATGGGTCGGGTGCTGGTGTGGGATGCAACTTGTGTAGACACATTGGCCCCGTCTCATCTACAATCACACGAACACGAAAAGCGATGCTTCTCCGCATCTGAGACCTATAGGCACAGACTCCTCCCGGCACGTGATCTATTTTGTTATAAACACTGCACAAAACTCACTGCACTCAATTAAAATTGATATTCCGTGTAATTAAGCACTCGTACAACGGAATTATGTAAGTTTTAAGTAAAAAATATCCATAATCTAATTTAAAAACTTTTTGACGAAAAAAGTTTACACGTCCACGTTTATGGTGATAGCATAAACGCTAATGTGGAGAGACAGCAAAGCACACGAATAGTGAATACTAGTGGCGCGCTCTGACGGTGACAAACCGGTAAAGTACCGGGTTTCCAGGTATGTTTATATAGAATAAGACACCATAGACTTCTCCATATTATGCTGTGTGTTTCAGGTTTCATGTTCGTCGCTTCTTTAATGTATTTACTGGGTCTAGAAACCGCGCGGCATAAGTGGCATCATGCTTTACACGGACACGGCGACCGTACCGTGACCGTGTGCATGTAAAAATAACCTGAGGGAGGCGTGCTCAAATCACCGAATCTGAATTGTCGATCGTGTGGACTCAGCCTAAGAGGATATCTTCTGTTGCTGAACGTTCAGGAACACATTCACGAGCGCGTGAAAAGCAGCTTAAAAGCAGCCTGTTTACATGCTCGTGCCCGTGAATGTCGTTTTGAACGAACCATTACATTACGTGTAAACCGGCTGTTTCAGAACGCGCTCGTGAATGTGCACGTGAACGACGTCATTCGGTCGGTTGTCGGTTTTCGACAAAGATCAAAGGTGAATTTGATCGTGCTCGGGTACCTGTTTACACGGTCGGCTTTCAAAACGACATTCAACGGGCACGTTTACGAGCACGGACACGCGCGTATTAACGTAGCATGAAACTTTGAGCCAAATGTCAGTTTTTATTTTGACATAAACACAGCATAAACATAACCTAACACTGATTGGAGCTTCGAAAAGGATCGAAAAACCAAAAATGAGACTTTGTAATTTGTTAAAATCCCTCCAGATTTCTGCTAGAACTCATATTAGGTTATATTCTCAAGAGTTTACTCCTAAAGCTCTGCGTAGTTTGAAGGCTAAGTCGACTAGGAACACTGTTCAGTACTACGTGGATTCGTACCGAATTAGGGCGGTTGGTGGCAATGGGGGTGACGGGTGTATATCGTTCCTGAGTGCCTGGTGCAAGGAGCACGCGGGCCCGGACGGGGGCGACGGTGGGCACGGCGGTCACGTCATTTTCCAGGTTAGTTTTGATGACAAGCATGCAAGTGTAGGTCGGTTTACTCGGAGGTTTTCATGGTCTAAGAAACAAGGTCTGCTACTCCGGGTTGTCACGCCGGCACGTCAAAGTCGACTTACCACTATATTCCAATAAAACAAAAATTATGGAAATATTATCTGTCCTTACAAATTACTTGCGCATTAATATTGTCATTTACTTGTTAAATCACACAAAATGGGACGATTTTATCTCTCAAAAGTCCAAGTTGAAGGTTTGCCAAAAGGCTATGGAGCGTAGCATTCTAGGTGTTAGGAGAACAGATCGTGTTGGGAACACCACGCTGCACTCCCAAACACAAATAGCATCTATGGAGTTGAAAACACTGATCCTGCGTAAACCGAATTTTACCCTAGAATTTAGGGTTGAATCCTGCATTAATGGACTTAATCAGGGTTGTCTCTCAATTATTTTTAGACGGCCTTTGATCTATGGTTCAGTTTTACATATATTCCACGTTGTTTTTATGTTTAACTAGGTTTTACCCGTAATTGTTGTTTTCTGGGATAAAAATTTGTTATTTTATTACACTTTAGTATTGGAGAAAATAAAAAAAAATAAAAAATTATACAAGCACTGGCTTTTCGCCGCCCGCAACTTCGTATGCGCAGAAATATTAAATGTAAAATCCCATTGTTTTCCCGTTCCCGTCGGAATTTCGCAAAATCCTTTCTTAGCGTATGCCTACGTCATAACATCTACCTGCATGCCAAATTTCAGCCCGATCCGTCCAGTGGATTGGGCTGTGCGTTGATAGATCACTATGTCAGTCGGTCAGTCACCTTTGAGTTTTATATATTTAGATAGAAGATATAGATAATATGCTCCAACATCAAAAGCAAATGACAACAAACTTGAACATTTCTACGACCCATGACCACTGGATCTTGCTGGAGGAGGCCTTTACCCAACAAGGGGTTCCCGACAACTCAAAAATGTAATACATATAGTCAGCGCCGGATTAACCATATAGCAGGAGTATCAAATGCTACGGCCTTAAAGGCCCAGCGCACCAGGCGCACCACACTTTCTGACCGCAAAAAAATATCAATTTAGATTGGATTACGCTCCAATATTTTGCCAAATGAATGTAAAACCTACTACTTTTTAAAGTCCGGTTCACTTGCACGAAGAGTTTCTTAAGTCAATGGCCATCTCATCGCTACTTGCCTATGTCTATTTAGTGTGTGTTAAGTATGTGTATGTATCTAGCCTGAGCTGGGTCAGCTGGGCTTACAACTGAGCTCACCGGGCCCCGCGCTAGCTTAATCCGGCACTGCATATAGTCATACTATGTAACATTCAACTGTAGAGGTATATAAAACATTTTTATTTTATTTTATTTATTATAGTATTGGAGAGGGGTAGTTACACAAAAGATCCCAATGGGTCATATCCGCCATTACCCCACAGTCTCAAGATAAGATTGTGATTCCAATTTCCAGGCCACTCACTCGGTGAAAAGCTTGAACCACTGCAAGACGGTGCTGCAGGCGCAACACGGGGGCCGAGGAGACAACAAAGATCGGAACGGGAAGAACGCACAACATGTCATTGTTCCAGTGCCTTTAGGTACAGTTAATAGAGACGCTAAAGAGGATGTACTAGGTCGTAACTAGTGCTCCTGGTCGTGACCGTGTTTCGTGTACCCGTAGCCGAATCCGTGCCGTGCCGTGCCGTGCCGTGTTACTCGGCAACGGAGATCCGCTCCGTTTGCTCCGTGTGATTCGGCTACGTGTAATTAAGATACGTAGCTACGTGTACACGGAGATACGTAGCTACGTGTACACGGAGATACGTAGCTACGTGTACACGGAGATACGTATCTTATTTATACCTGAGATTTTTGATTCTCATCGGGTGGCTTATTTCGTACTAAATAGTCATCGGCTGCATACAAATACAAAAAAAGGCACCGGTGAGATTCAAAAATCACACCAATCCCACCTCTGGTTTTTTTTTGTACAAACTCATAATGGCTGGTTATCAGAGAACAGAATAATACCAATATGTAATTACTTAAAAAAAAAACATCTGGAATCAAATCAATGCAAAGACCACGAGTATAACACATAATGCGAAGGGTCCGTTCGACACAAGCTCTCTTTCAACAACCGAGCGGAGCGGAGCCGAAGCCGAGATTCGCGGGAACGTAGCCGAATCCAGAAACGGATACGTATCTTTGACGTGACCGTGTAGTACGGGATCTTAGCACCGCCGGTGCTAAGGCTACGTAGCTACGGTTCCGCGTGTAACACGTATATCACAAGCCCTAGTCGTAACTCCATACAAACGTAGTCCCGTGGTAGTCCCCTATTTCCTCCCTGGTCAATTACGCTCTTCTCTCTCGGTGCACTCTTTACAGAGTGGCCGTGGTCAACTGCTAGCACCGCTAGGCGCAGATGTCACTCGCCGTATGATATCGCGCCATCTCTGTCGATTGGCAGATATTCTGGTGCACTCATGCAATGGTCCGCCAACAGCGGACTTGATCTGGTCGGTCCATCGCATGGGTGACCTCCCACGTGGTCTGGTCCCTTCTACCCTGCCCTGCACTACCAGGCGCTCTATGGAGTTATTGTTTCGCCGAGAGACGTGATAATCACGCTAGAGCAATGTTTTTTTTTACAAATCTATACTTACCTTTTCCATGCCGGTATGTTTTGTTTTTCTGAATAAGTGTTGTATTTTAAGAATAACAGACCCTCGAATAGTGCGAAAATTGCCAGTTTTCATGCACCGTAAACAGATAGACGCCCAGTTAAAAAAAATAAAAAGATAAAAAGATAAAATCAAAAAACAGAGGCTAAGCCAAAACCATTGTTATAACATATGCGAAATAATTCAATTTGAATTTACCACTGAGTTTTTCGGCGAAGGAAAACTTTCATGGGGAAACCTGCAGGCATTTGCGAAGTAATTCAAAGATGTCTGTGAAGTCCCAAATCCGCACTGGGCCTGCGTGGGGTCTATAGCCTGAACCCTCTCGTGATGAGAGAAGGCCTGTGCCCAGCAGTGGGACGCAAATAGTGAATTTGTCACTAGAGGCGCTAGTGTCGTGTGAAGTCCAATAACATTACACTTTTCACTGGTTTTGGCTGGCTTCGTGATTATAAATTATAATTTCTATAATTTACCTGTTGAAAAGTGATCTTCTTCGTGAAATTACCGCAAATATAGATTATTTGGCGATGAATGTGAAAGCTTTAAAAGAAAAATAAAAAAAATCCGAACAAAACGGAACTGCACAACATTGCGGCATAGCTACCCGATATGATGATAGTTATTTATAATTAATAAACTTAATGAGATTCAAGATTTAAAACTTTGGTTCGGCGCCGATCTTATAAAGTCGCCTTTGACAGCTATACCTCTGGACCTTAGTCAACAGTGGCGCCAACTGGTGAGCAAAGAAACGATAGTCCCCATTATCTAGTCGCGCCTGAAACGTGATACTTCCCAGGCTAATAAAAAGAACATAATATCAATATTTCATTGCATGTTTGAGAAAAATGTACTATTACTTGACTCCGGCGGCAGGCACGGTGGTGCGCGACGCGGCGGGCGCGGTGGTGGGGGACCTGAGCGCGGAGGGCGCCATGTTCGTGGCGGCGCGCGGCGGCGCCGGCGGCCGCGGGAACCACTTCTTCCTCACAGACACCGTGCAGGTACATCGGGCGCGGGGGTGGGGGACCTGAGCGCGGAGGGCGCCATGTTCGTGGCGGCGCGCGGCGGCGCCGGCGGCCGCGGGAACCACTTCTTCCTCACAGACACCGTGCAGGTATATTTATATAGGATCAAGGTCGAATTTCATGCAAATTGGTTGAGCCGTTTTAGCGTGATTGAGTAACAAACATCTATACTAGGTTACTTTTTGATGGGGACGGACGGAGGGGGGGGGGGGGGGGGGTTAAGGCAGCCGGTGAAATTTCTAGCACATTCTAGGCATTCCATCTTAGGCCTCAGGGTAGGCAACGCATTCGAGATCTTATGGTTTCTTAATGGGGGATCATAGGATTTTATCGTCCATGGGCCGCAGTGACCACTTACCATCAGGTGGGCTGTGCGCTCGTTTGCCTATACCATTGGTATTTAAAAAAATGTCCAGTTCCCGGTAACCGATTGAGCTGAAATTTGGCATGCACATGCGAATTT